>PVKM010000842.1:0-92061 GCA_004027735.1 Carollia perspicillata | reverse complement strand
CTCTACTTAAATGGTTTTCTCCAACAGGACCAAGAACCAAGAATCCTCAATTCCAAGGACCTTTTCTGATATCTCATCTCTTTGATTTTGCTACTTCATTTTATACTTGTGACCACCTCCTCTTTCTTCAAACTCTTTTCTCCCTTGCTTTCTCTCGTGAAGCACTATTTAGGTTTTTATTTTTCTCCTCTTCTTCCTGCTCCTTTAAAACCAGAAACTCCTTTCTCTGTTCTTTCCCCATATTCTAATTTTTCTCTTTAAAACTGCATTTATTACTTGCAGGCATATAACCTGCACACCCACTCATCTTCTCTCCTGATTAAAACACACTGATTTCCAAAAGGCCTCCTCAACATTTCCATATGGATGTTCCACCAAAAAGCTCCTTTCACTGGTTTATTTGGATGAATGCTCTTACATTTTACAGAGATGCAAACTTCAAACTTCAGTAGAGTATTTCAAATCTTTGTAAGACCAGGTGTTAAACCTGCCCTTCCCTATGGACAAGTTCCCTAATCTCACAAAGCTTTAGTTTTCCCAAGATCATCAGAAAGCCTAAGTAACACATGGAAAATGCCCTACGCGGTTTGAAAAATGGTAACTGCTCATCAAATATTACCTAAATTTAAGTAAATGAATGAATGAAATATAAAAGTGGAACTAAAATAGCTGAGTAGTAGACTGGTTAGAATCACATGAGTTCATTAGATTTTAAAAAACTGTGTGTGTGTAAAAATATATGGAAATCACAACTCTAACTGCAAACCCCATTGCAATATACTTTTTAAAATAGTATTTTGAATTTTAATTCAATCTTTCTTTAATCTGAGTAGGGTAAGTGAAAAAGAGGGTTTCCCATCAAAACACTCTAAAAATAGTATCAGAGAAATCTCTGTCTTAAGTGGAAAGTCTAGTACCTGATAGTTGGGCCCATATCCTGGCTGATTCTTATCAGTTGTATTACCCTTGGATAAATTACCTAATAGTTTTGTACCTTAGTTTCCCCATTTGTAAAATGAAGGAATAACAGAATCTTCCACAAGGCATTGCAGGAAGGGTTACACAAGTAACTGTAAAGCCTTTAAAACAGTTTCTGGCACAAGAAAAACATTTGCTAGATCTACCAGTCATTATTATTATTATTCTGTGTCAAATACATACTAGTAAGACAAGTCATATGGTTACTATACCAAAGATCGTTTGTAAATCTTTAGAACATGGTAATATCTACAATTATACCCTCAAAAACTATGTACTCAATAAACAGGAAGTTCCCCCTTCCCACAGAACAATCTGGATTTGGGTCCCATATTTGAGCAGAAACAAACCATCAATTCTCCTCTGCATCAACCCTATCTTACTGGAACCCTTAAAAGGTGGGGACGAGCCAGGCTAGGTTGGGCCTCAGGAGAGACTGGACTTGTTAGGGTTAGTACTGGACTTTCTCCCTGACCAGGTTGAGGTGGGACAATCATTTTTCCTACTGCTCCTCAGCTGGGGTAACTGACGAAGTGCCTGCACCTACCACCTGAAACTGACAGGTAAATTCTAAACCAGGGAAGTCTAAACCAGACCATCTCAGCAGCAAAGAGAGATCATTTCCCCTCTGTAAAGCCCACTGTTACATTATTTTACATTTTCCTTATCTCGGCATCAAATTATTGAAAATTGTACTTTACCATTAACTCGCCCGTCAGATCTTCATTCTCAAATTGACTGAGTTGGTTCAAAGCATCTTCAATTAAGTGACTCCTTCTGACTGTTAGATTAAAGGTAGGGAGCAAAGCTAAACTGGACCCTCCATCTTCCACAATCCCGGTCCATTGTTTATAAGCTCTAATCTTTCTCTCCTAGGAAAACAGAAATGATTCACTTCATTTCATCATTTGCTCTAAGTAGAAATTTATAAAGTAGAATAAACTGGTTCACTTTATTATAAGTGCACGTCACAAACATTTGTACGAGGAGTCTTATATACATCACTGGAAATAAGCTGAACATTCAGCATCCACCCTCAGTGAGCAGAAGAAACATGGAACCTAAGAAATGGGAGCCAAGAAGTGATCAGGAAAGTGACCAACAGCAGGCTCCAGTGGACCACTTTATCTTATAAACACAATTATTAATACTTCAGTTACCAAAGCTAATTGTAATCAAGAAGCTAAGAGATTGATTAGTAAATACTGAAATATGATATTCTCATTTGAAAGAAGTTCGGAAGTTTAGAAAAAACAATCTGTAGGAAAAGTTCAGATATGAGAGACCTCTCCAAAGATACCCTATTCTAGGAAGAAAACCCAGACAGATTTCAGGTGACAGATAATGTAAGAACTTAACAGGAGAGAGAAAGAGAAAGACAGACAGAGAGACAACAGAAAGATACAGACAGAGGCTATCTACCTGAAACCAAATGGCAATTTGGGATCATTAAAATCTATGGCTCTTAGCAAAGCAGAGAGAAATCAGTTCTATAAAATTATTACTGGAAGCCTGTTTAAAGTCAGAAGAAAAGAGTTAAGAGATGAAGAAAAATGAAATTCCTTACATCTTTTGTTTTTTGAAAATGTATATATTTTATTGATTATGCTATTACAGTTGTCCCACTTTTTTCTCCCTTTTAATCCCCTTTGCCCTCCAACTGCCCTGACACCAGAATTCTCCCCTTTAGCTCATGTCCATGGGTCATACATATAAGTTCTTTGGCTTCTCCATTTCCTATACTTTTCCCGTACTTTTCCTATACTTCCTTTTCTTTCTTTTTTTAAAAAAAGATATTATTTATTGTATTTTTAGAGAGAATGGAAGGGAGGGAGAAAGAAAGGGAGAGAAATATCAATGTGTGGTCGTCCCTGACATGCTCCTTACTAGGGACCTGGACTGCAAACCCAAGCTTGTGCCCTGACTGGGAACTGAACCAGTGACCCTGTGGGTTTGCAGACCAGCCCTCAATCCACTGAGCCACACGAGCCAAGGCCCCTATACTATGCTTAACCTCCCCATTTCTTTTGTACCTACCATTTACGCTTCTTATTCCCCATACCTTCCTCCCATTCTTCCACCACCCCCTCCCTACTGATAACCCTCCATGTGATCTCCATTTCAGTGATTCTGTTCCTGTTCTAGTTGTTTGCTTGGTTTGTTCTTGTTTTTATTTAGGTTCAGTTGTCGATAGTTTTGAGTTTGTTGTCATTTTACTGTTCATAGTTTCGATCTTCTTTTTTCTTAGGTAAGCCCCTTTAACGTTTCATATAATAAAGGCTTGGTTATGAAGAACTCCTTTAACTTGACTTTATCTGGGAGGCACTTTATCTGCCCTTCCATTCTAAATGATAGCTTTGCTGGATAGAGTAATCTTGAATGTAGGTCCTTGCTTTTCGTGACTTTGAACACTTCTTTCCAGCCCCTTCTTGCCTATAAGGTTTCTTTTGAGAAACCAGTTGATAGTTGTATGGAAACTCCTTTGTAAGTAACTGTCACCTTTTCTCCTGCTGCTTTTAAGATTCTGTCCTGATCTTTAATCTTGGGTAATTTAATTATGATGTGCCTTGGTGTACGCTTCCTTGGGTCCAACTTTTTTGGGACTCTCTGAGCCCTTACTATATGAAATGTTAAAGGGAAACCTAAGAAAAAAGAAGATCGAAACTATGAACAGTAAAATGACAACAAACTCACAACTATTGACAACTGAACCTAAATAAAAACAAGAACAAACCAAGCAAACAACTAGAACAGGAACAGAATCACTGAAATGGAGATCACGTGGAGAGTTATCAGCAGGAGGGGGCAGAGGGAGAATGGGAGGAAGGTACAGGGAATAAGAAGCATAAATGGTAGGTACGAAAGAAACGGGGAGGTTAAGCATAGTGCAGGAAATTGAGAAGCCAAAAACTTCCATGTACAACCCATGGCCATGAACTGAGGGGGTGGGGAATGCGGGTGGGAGAGGGTGTGCAGGGTGAATGGGAGTAAAGGGGGGAAATGGGATAATCATAACAGCACATTCAATAAAATATACTTAAAAAACCCAAATTTAACCTTTAGAAAAAGATAATGAAGTACAATACATTCACTGATGATAGTTAATTGAAAAGGGATACTTTCTACGAACCTTTATTATGGCACCATAACAGGCATTCATTTGGGTCCAAATTTCAAGAATCCTCTGTCACCTCTATTCCCACTGATATGTTTCCTTCACTAGATTGGACCTGCCTAAATGTTAGTGCTGATTCCAATCAAATGTAAGTCTGCTGTATGTCCTTCAGTGTCATTCAGAAGACTACAGGCACCAACCTCAAGGTCAAAGGTCTACAACTAGGTCAGCTGCTGCTACTAGGGCCCTAATATGCCTCAAGGCCACGCCAACCCAAATGACTTTTTCTTGCCTTCTTCATTAGAGTATGAGCAACTTGAAAGCTACAACCATTAGTTTGACCAGTGAATGGCTCCCTTATCATCCCCAAAACACTGTATGCTTAAGATATTTATCATTTCATTTGTTAATGAAGACAAAGAAATCAGCATACATACCTGCATTTTTAAATATGAGTCTGCATGTAGTAGTTTAATTTTTGACAGAATATTAAAGATAAATGGAAAATGACTGAATATGACAGGATACTGGAGGTCTACTGGAGTGTCCTAAAAATGGAAATGAGAATAATTCTGATACAGAGATATCTTACATCTTACCTCAGAGTCTTAAACCCAATGATTTAAGGTCTCAGTACTTACAACCAAGGCAATTCAAACTGCTCATCAGTACATAAAATTCTAAGAAAACATTTTACATGTACCAATGAAAGGTATACAGACATAGTATTTTTGGTGCTCATTTAATTTAACAACTAATTGTAAACTCTATACACTTTCCCAAAGAAAACCTGTTCTACTGCAACTTGCATTTCTGAAATGTAAATTAGTTCAGATATATTTGGTAAGTAAGGGAATAAAATAATGTGGGTAGCTGATTAGCTCATACATTTCTGCCAGGCAAGGGTTTATGTGCTAGTAGGAGTAGGATTGTAAGCTTTAGAGAAAAGGAAAAAACCTTAAGTCAGGCAGCAAGGGCCTTTTAGCTGTGTTTTAAAAAAAAATAAAAGGAGTGCTTACACACAGGGTACCTTCCCCAAAGTTGCAGCCCTATACTGCTGGCTCCTGGTGAGTCACCCTGCTGCTTTCTATGCCCAACTGAAGCAGAGTTCCACTTTCACCTGGGTTATGTCAGTATCGCCAGTCCTCTAATTAGAGCATGGATAGATTTCTACCCTTTTGTTTTTGCACACTTCCATATCGGCATGGCACTCTCCACAACAGGCTTGTCTGGTAGAGCCAAACTATCAGCCAAGGTTTTCTGTTAGTGCTCTGGCTACAAAACTGCATAGGTTTTGAGAGGTCTATCTTGCTTTGCTCATAAGTCCTATTATTTCTATTAGGCAATTTTACAGACTGCAAAGATTTCTGGAAACTCACATACTGTAGAAAGTTATAGCACAAATGCCTATATTAACTTACTGATGATCAAACTGCTGTTTAAACATGCCATACTTACTAAGCTCATTTTCCAACAGGATCTTCTACGTGCATCTCCATAAAAATCAAGGCAGTGCGTGAGTTCACTTATTTGGAAGATATTTTCAGGCAGATGACATTTAGTCTTGTTGACCTTAAATAGAATATAACCTATGAGAGCATTTCATATATAAAGACAATTTCAAGAGATGTGGACAGCTACATGTGAAAAAATGAAACCCAATCACCAACTTACACCATACACAAAAATAAATTGAAGGTAGATAAAAGGCTTAAAACGTTAAGTCATGACACCATAAAAGTCCTAGAGGAAAACTAGGCAAAAAAACCTCAGATATTCCACACAGCAATATTTTCACCTATATGTCCTTTCAAGCAAGGGACATAAAGAAAAGAATAAACAAATGGGACTTCATCATAATAAAAAGCTTCTGCATGGCTAAAGAAAACAGCAGTAAAACGAAAAGGGAACCAACCATATGGGAAAATATATTTGCAAATTATAACTTGGACAAGGGTTTGATCTTCAAAATATATAAAGAACTCACACAATTCTACTCCAGGAAGACAAACAACCTAATTAAAAAGTAGGCAAAAAAACCTGAACAGACACTTCTCCAAGGAGAACATACAGAGGGCCCAGAGACATATGAAAGGATGCTCAGCATCACTAACCACCAGAGAGATGTAAATTCAAACCACAATGAGATACCACTTCACACCAGTCACAATGGCCACCATAAACAAATCAATAAACAAGTGCTGGAGAGGTTGTGGAGAAAAGGGAACCCTATTGGTGGGAATGCAAACTGGTGCACTGAGGAAAACAGTAGGAAATTTCCTCAAAAAACTAAAAATGGATCTGCCTTTTGACTCAGCAATAATACTGCTGGGACTATACCCTAAGAATCCTGAAACACCAATTCAAAAGAACCTATGCACCCCAGTGTTCATAGCAGCACAATTTACAATAGCCAAGTGCTATAAACAGTCTAAGTGCCCATCAGTAAATAAGTGGATCAAAAAACTATGGCACATTTATACAATGGAATACTATGCAGCAGAAAAAAGGAGATCCTACCCTTCATGACAGCATGGTTGGAAGTGGAGAGCATCACGCTAAGTGAAATAAACCAAGCAGTGAAAGACAAATATATGATCCCACCTGTAAGTGGAACGTAATCAACAAAACAAATAAGCAAGCAAAATATAACCAGAGACAAAAAAATAGAGAACAAACTGACAGTAACCAGAGGGGAGTGGGGAGAGGGACAATGGAGGAAAACAGGGGGAGTGCCATCAAGGCACATGTATAAAGGACAAATGGACAAAGCCAAAGGGGGTAGAGGTTCAAGGGTGGGAGGAGGAAATGGGTGGGGAGGGGTCGTGGTGGGGTGTAAATGGAGACAACTATACCTGAACAAAAATAAAAAATAAATAAAATTTTTAAAAAAGATAATTTTGCTTAATGGCTATTAGATTATCAGGATAGATGCAAATTAAGACTCTTAATAACCAGAATTAAGTTCTACACCGAATTCCTCTACTGTGAAATCTCACACTTTCAGGAACATAAAGTATGCCTACATTTAATAGTAGAAATTGATAATCAGGATGATAAACTTCTAGATACTTTTATTTTTTAATTATATTATACATATATATATTTTTAAGATTTTATTTATTTTTAGAGAGTGGGGAAGGGAAGGAGGGAAGCCATTGATGGGGAAGCCATCAATATGTGGCTGCCTCTCGCACACCCCACTCCCAACTGGGGACCTGGCCTGCAACCCAGACATGTGCCCCAACTGGGAATCAAACTGGTGACCTTATGGGTCCCAGGTCTGTGCTCAATCTACTGAGCTACACCAGCCAGGGCTTAAATTACATTTTGTTGATTGTGCTGTTACAGTTGTCTGTTTTTTCTCCCCTCGTTCCCCTTCTACCCAGCACCCCCACTCCCTCAGGCAAGCCCTCCACCACTGTTCATGTGCATGGGTCAAGCGTATAAGCTCTCTGGCTACTCCATTTCCTGTGCTGTACTTTATATCCCACATTCCCACAGCCATTCTTTAGTATGTATTTGTACTTCTCACTCCCCACACCTCTTCATCCATTCTTCTCCTCCCCCTTCAATCTGGCAACCATTAAAACACTCTTTGTAACCATGATTCTGTCTCTGTTCTTCCTGTTGGCTTAGTTTATTTTTTAGTTTCAACTGTTGACAGATTTGCATTTTTTTGCCATTTTATTGTTCATACTTTTGATGTTCTTTTTCTTAACTAAGTCCCTTAAATAAGTCCCATAATCATGGTTTGGCGATGATGAATGCCTTTAATTTTTTCTTGTCTGGGAAGTTCTTTATCTGTCCTTCAATTCTAAATGATAGCTTTGCTGAATAGAGCAATCTTGGCTGTAGGTCCCTGCTTTTCATAACTTTGAATATTTCTTGCTAATCCCTTCTAGCCTGCCATCTTCCTTTTGAGAAGGCAGCTTACAGACTTATGGGAACTCTCCTGTAGATAACTAACTTCTTTTCTCTTGCCACTTTGAAGATTTTCTCCTTATCTTTAACCTTTGACATTTTAATTATGATGTATCTTGGAGTGGGCCTCTTTGTATCCACCTTGTTTAGGACTCTGTGCTTCCTAGACTTGTATGTCTATTTCCTTTACCAAATTATGGAAGTTTTCTTTCATTATTTTTTCAAATAGATTTCCAATTCCATGCTCTTGCTCTTCTCTTTCTGGCACCCCTATAATGTGAATGTAAGGCCTCTTGAAGTTGTCCCAGAGGCTGCTTATACTATCCTCATTTGTTTTTAATTCTTTTTTCTTCTTGTTGTTCTGATTGGTTGTTTTTCAGTTCCTTATGTCCCATATCATTGATTTGATTCTCGGTTTCATGCACTCTACTGCTGTATCCCTGTAAATTGTTCTTTATTTCAATTAGTGTATTCTTCATTTCTGACTTTTATGGATTTTTATGCTGTTGAGGTCCTTGCTAAGTTCCTTGAGCATCCTTATAATCAGCATTTTGAACTCTGCATCTGATAGATTGCTTATCTCCATTTCTGAAGTTTTGATTTGTTCTTTCATTTGGACCACGTGTCTGTCTCCTCCCTGTGTTTGTTTCTCTATGTATTAGACAGAGCCACTTTGACTCTGTGTCTTGGTAGTGTGGCCTAATGTAGTAGGTGTCCTGTAGGGTTCAGTGGCACAGCCTCCCCTATCACCAAGCTGGGTACTCTTCGTGTGGGCTGAGTACATCTTCCTCTTATAGTTGACCCTTGGTTGCTGTTGGCAGGTCAATGGGAATGGATTTACCAGGCCAGTCAGCTGCAAGGACTAGCTGTGACCACTGACCACCAACCTCTGCCCTCCACAAGGATCAGCTGTGGTGTTCCAGCATGGTCTGTAGCTGTCTACTAAGTGCACTGGTCCTGGGGTTTCCCAGTTGGTACAGGCCAAGGTCAGCCCCTACCTGTGTTTTTCCCAGGGGCCACCCTGCCTGAGCTATAAAGTCATCTGAGATGATAGCTACTTCTGTTGGGCTTAGAGATTCCCCTGACAAAACCAAGCTGTGAATTTAGGCTGCCTGCTGTTTGTATCTGGCCTAGGGCTCACTGCTGCTAGCTGTTGCTTATTTGAGGGAATTTAGGAAGTTGTGAAGTGTGAGCCAAGACCAGCCATTCATATGGAAAAACAGCTTATGTGGGTCTGTAAGTTGGGTGAGGTGGAGTCTCTGGGGATCTTCCAGGCAGGTCAAACAGTGTTAGCCAGGTTGACAGAGTCTCAGATATAGCACCATCTTGCCAGCTCTGTGCCGGGATGATTTAGAAAAGTGACAATGGCCTCTGCTGGCCTTGAAGACAGACACTTTAGTCTCCTCCTGTATACCACTAGTGCCTTTTAAGCTGCTACTCTGGTGTTGGAGCTCAGAGGGAGGGAGTCTTAGTAGGTGAGTCTGTGTGTGGGTTCTTTAAGAGGAACTGCTTGGGGCTCCAGCAGTTTTTTCCACCAACTCAATCCCCACTGGTCTTTGCAGCCAGAAGTTGTGGGGACTTATCTTCCTGGCACTGGAACCCTGGGCTCGGGGGCCTGGTGTGGGGTTGGGACTCCTCACTCCTGAGATATCCCTCTGGAATTTTTATCTACCATACACTGATGAGGGATCAACCCATTCTGTGTCTGTGCCCCTCCTATAAGTCTGGATAGATGTGGTTTCTTTGTTTCTGTAGTTGTCAGGCTTCCACTCAAATCAATTTCTGATGGTTTTGAGTAACGGTTCTATATTTTAGTTGTAATTTTTATGTGTTTGTGTGAAGAGATGAGCCATGTCTGCCTATGCTGCCATCTTGACCGGAAGTCCTCCTAGTTACTTATAATTCATAGAAAAGTTTTAAAGAACTTCAAGTCAAAAGAAAAATACAGCGCACTATAAATCCAAAGTACTATCAGCCCCAGCACAGCATGCCATGTTATTCAGAACTTAACATACCATTTACAGATGTTTTTTCCAGCAAGGCATACACAGCACTTTTCCTCCTAAATTGTGGGAGAATTTTCAGCCTGCCATCCTGAGGTAACCAGGGTTATTAAGAAATACATATGAACACAGTGGCATACTGCAAATCATCAGTTAGTGAAGACACTGATAATGACACTAGATGCTCTAGACCTGAGTGACCACCAGCATTTGACCTAGATGGGCGCAGTCTTGGCCTCACTGATTAATTCTGAGGAGGTCTTCTAAAAGACCCTCCTTGGCTGTGTAAGCTAAGACCATTCATCTGGAATAGTCTTACACACTCTGGTCCACATGCCAAATGAACAGGCCTCCCAGTACCACCACCTGAAGCATGGGGAAGCTTCGTCCCCCCATGTCTATGCTCCTTTGGACCCTGCTGATCCCAGCCTTACACTGTCAACAGCCTCACAACTGCACAGAAAATGCAAAAGGATCTACAGGTAAATTACTAGACATGATGTGAAAATTTAGCAAATTCACTAGCTATAAACTCAATATTCAAAAATTAATCCATTCCTACAAACCAACAGCAGATAATTTTTAAAATACCATTTATAAAATCCTAATTATATCAAATACCTTGAAATAGATTTACTAAAAATATCCAAGATTTCTGTAGTAAAATAACAAACTTTACTGAAAGACTTTAAAGATAATCTAGTAAGTGAAAGAAATAGACATTATGAAGATTCACAGTAGTAAAGATGTCAGTTCTCCCCAAATTGAAATATAGATTCAATGCAACTCCAATCAAATTCCCAGTAAGATATTGTTATGTGTGTGTGGAACCTGAGAAACCAACTCTAAAATCTGTATAGAAGAATCAAAGTGCCAAAAATAGCCAAGAGCAAGGTAAGAGCAAGGTAAGGGTACTTCTCTTACTAGACATAAACAATACGGAGCTACATAAAATGACCAACAGTACAAAAGAGAGCCCAGAAATGAATCCTAGACACAGAACACTGTTTAACAACAGAGTCTGCATTGCCTCTCAGTAGAAAAAAAGGACAGAGTATTTCAATAAATGATGCTCAGCAATTTTTTCATATGAAAAATGATAAAAAATAAACTTAAAATTAATTTCCAATTGGATTAAACACCAAATTGTGAAAGGCAAAAATCAATATTCCCTTCAAACCTGGGCAAGAGAGTTCTCTGCTCTGGGTCCATTATTTAAGGCCCTTCCTCCAGCCAACTACCTTGCCACAGCGGAAGAACATTTACTCAGCAGTTTGTTAGCTAGATTTCTAGCTTTTGGAATATTAGATACATGGTATACACGCCTTTATTTGTACTCTTCCTCTGGTCTATTAGAAAACTATTAAGGCCAAAAGCAGGCCTTCCATTTCTTTTTCTAACATCTTATTAGAACACAGCCATGCTCATCCATTTTCACACTGCCAAGCTCTGCTTTCATGCTACTACTGCAGAGTTCAACAGTTGCAGTTGTCACAGAAACCATATGCTTCACAAAGCCTAAAATAACTAGTATCTGGTCCTTTCCCCAAAGAAATCCTGTTGGTCCCTGAGTTAAGTAATAATTTAAAACCTTAAAAAAGAAAAAAGTTTAAAATAAGACATAAAGAATAAAAAAATGAATTGATAAATTTATCTATATCAAAGTTAAGAATGTGAATTCATTAAAAAACACCATGAAGTAAAAAGACAGGCTACAAACTAGAATATTTGCAATACATATTATTGACATAGGCTTGCTTTCCAAAATAAAGAGAACTCCTATAATCAATAAGGAAAAGTCAAAAAAAAAATAATGTAAATAGAACAAAAGTCATGGATAGACACTTTGCAGAAAAGGAAACAAATATTGCTATTATAAACATGAAAATGTACTCTAATGCATTAAAACCAGGGAAATACAATTAAAATCACAACTTGGTATCATTTCATGCTGAAAACATTTCCTGAATTTTAAAGTCAGACATGGAACAACAGGAATTTAAATCATGAATAAGATTAAATTAGCATGAGTAAGATAGTGTGTAACTACCAATAAAGAAGGCATGTATATCCTACCAATCTATTAATTCCAGAATTAGGCATGGAAACTAAAAACCAACTCTTTGATACATGAACATCAAGAAGTATGTACAAAATGTTTATAGCAGCATGTTTTCTCAGAGAACCCTCCCCTTGAAAAGTTCTGCCACCAGCACAGATATCCATCAGTACTGGAATGGATAATTATGGTAGATTCAAACAACAAACTATGATATAGAAGTGAAAATGAATGAAATATAGCCAAAGTATTAATCTGTATGAAACTGTATAACAAATGTGTAAGAAGCATGTATTCCATCTCTATAAACTTCAAAAACAGCCAAAGTAAACAGCGTAATAGTCATAAAACTATAAATTAGAGTAAGGGAATGATTAACCCAAAATCCAGGATCATGGCTACCTCCAAAAGGTGAGGAGATGCAAGCTGAGAGAAAAATACACAGGCATTTTTAAACTACTGGAAATGCTTTCTTTTTCAACATGGGCAATAGCTACATTGATGTCTGTTTTATCACTTTTCTTACCAACTATCCATAGATACCATGAACACTCCTTTAGACGCACAAATTAATTCACACAAAAACAAAATTAAAAAATTGCCCTGGCTGGTGTAGCTCAGTGGATTGAGCACGGGCCTGCGAACCAAAGGCACGCGGTTTGATTCCCAGTCAGGGCACATGCCTGGGTTGCAGGACAGGTCCCAGCAGGGGATGCATGAGAGGCAACCATACATTGATATTTCTCTCCCTCTCTCCTTCCCTTCCCCTCTAAAGATAAATAAATAAAATCTTAAAAAAACACAAAATTAAAAAATAGCAATATAAACTTCATGTTTCAAGAATCTGCTTAAGACTCAGGCTAGCTGAAAACTAAGGGAATTTTTAATACAAAATAGGGTTATGTAGGTTTCCAAAAGAGTGAACCCTTACCCGGTGCAGCCTTTTCAACGTTTCTAGGAGAACTCTGATGTGACAGTTACTCTCAGCACTTTGAGTACAGTGACACAGTTGAGCAGTGACGACTCTTTTAAACATCTGCACCAGATTAATGAAGGCAGATTCTTGCAGAGATGCCCAATATTCCTCTGAGGGATACAAAAGTAAATAATTGTTAGCACGAAATTTCTCTTGAATTCTTAAAGGTAAAATGTCGTCCAAAACTGATGAGTTATTTTCTACATATCATAGTTACAAAAACACATTTGTAATACATTTTTCAGTAAATATGACTGCAATTAAGTTTACAATGTAATGTCTTAAAAAACAGATCTTAGAAGCATAATCTTGATAATTAATCTGTGAAAAATCAGACACTAGTCACATTTTTATCCAGATGGAAGAGCATTCTGTATTACAAACTAGATTAAGAACTATTCCTGATTGCACATGTCTCCTTTTCATGCTCCCAGCATGAGTTTTTAACTCTTAAAAAACATCTTTGGCATTGTTAAAACAAACAAAGTTTCAAACTAGCTTTCCATCATTTAAAATGTTACCTAGATTTTGTAAAACATAAAAAAAGAACAGACTTACTTAGGCTGAATATGCTATTCATGTTAAAAAAAACAACTCATTAAATCTAATCAAGCCCCTAGAAATAACTTTCAATGTACTGGAAACACAAAGGAGGAAACAATCAGACAAATCTACAGGTGGGACATCCTACAGGACAACTGACCTAGAATTTTTTAAGTCTCTGAAATACTTTTTGTAGAAATTTGAATATGGCCTGGATATTGGATATTATGGAATTATGGCTAATTTTTACTAGGTATGATGATGATGGTTTCCATATTGTTATATGATGCATGATTAAATATTACAGGTGAAATGTCATGATGTTTCCAACTTACTTTCAAATAGTTCAGCAAAAATGTAACCTGTACTTAAGGAGAGAGTAAGTGCATATGGCAACATTCATTAATTGTTGCTGATTCTCAGGTAGGAGGTATACGGGTATTCACTGTACTATTCCTCCAACCTTTGCACGTGAAACTTTTCATAATGAAAAGTTGAGGAAAAAGGACCTCATGACCAAGCCACACACAGATCATTGTAAGAACTCTAAAAAAGTACTAAAATAATCAAAACATATTTTGGATGAGCAGAGTAATTATTAAAGCATTGTTAGAATACACTAAGAATACAAACTAAAAAAACCCAAGAATGTGTTTCCAATATCTACCTAAGTTTTGCTATAACTTTATTAGGCACATCTTTCCATTGAGCGAGTGGTAAGTATTTTCACATGTACATCATCAATCTTACCCAGAGCCTCTGAAGATTTATCATTCATTTTACAGACGGCCTCTGCAAATGGAATCACCAGGTTCTCCCAATTGTTACAATCATGCATGACGGGACATTCTGGGAGAAGGAAGAAAACTCCTAAAGCTTCTTGGTGTGAAGGAAATGGAAGATATTTGAGCACATTATCCCTGAGACATGTGGTTATCTGTGGTCAAAAAGGATCAGGGAGAAGACACTCAAAACACAGTAGGAACTGGGTGCAATTTACTTTAAATAAAATAAAGTGTAGAATCTGAAGTTTCATTGAACTGTGAAACTAGAATAATCATTTCGTCTAAAACCCATGTTTACATCCCATCTCACTCAGTCTCCCAGTACCTGAGGTGTAGGTATGTGACCGATATTGTCCCCATTCAATTACTGGGGGTGCATGAAGGAGATAAAGAAGAAATTACATGTACAAGAGTTACACTGGTGGAACAGTGGGTTCAGAACTACTAAACAGCCCTTCCAATAATAAATACTACATTGTACCCTCTGGTTCCACAATCACACCTCATTTTTTTTTTACAGAAGAATGTGCTAAAAATTCCCAAAAGCAAAACAAAAGTAAGACCTAAAAACAAATAAAAATTACAAATGCAGTAAAATCCAACATGGTTTTCTATCATCTTCCCATAGGATCTCATCACCAACTCTTTCCACCACCAACTCTAGTTCCAGCCCTCCCAATCTCCTTAGTTTCCCCAATTCAGAATTCAAGTGTTCAGGAAAAGTTCAAATGCAATTCTGAATTTTTATTCATCACTTGTGCTCAGATAAGAAATTTGTTTAAAAACCCACTAGAAGATAAGCTAGTTATTTATGGAGTCTTTGTCAGATGCTAAATGATTTACATATGATAAATGTCATTTAACCCCCTTTAATAGAGGAGAAGTCTGTATTTCAAAGAAGTTAACTTGCTCAAGGTCACACCACTAAGTGGGAATCTCCTGGATCTGACTCCAAAGCCCTAGTTCTTAGTCATGAAATTATGAAACAATAGCTAAACGGTATCTCTAAATGTTCATGTTTATAATCACTTTTACTTGTCAAAACATACTGGGCTCCTACTCTGTGGTTCAGTCTTTGGAGTTACATATACCTGACACCTCTACTTAACAATGTCTCCATAGCACACATCCTTCCTGCCTTTTTGCTCATGAGCCACACCCCAAACCTGCCAACCCACTTAGAACTATTGCAATACTCTCAAGCCAGTAATACTGTTTCATACACTATGCCTTAGTCTAGTTTTCCTCATTGCCAGAAATGCCCTTCCCCATGTAGGCACCTGGTAAACTCCTACATCCCCTCGGAACCTTGTTATGAGTGCTCTAAGTAGAACTATCAACCGCCCTAGTAATGACTGAACTCATCCAAAATATATACTCACTACATCCTAAGCTAGGCATGAGGGAAGACAGCAGCATGTAAAACACAGCCAGTCTTCCCACTAATAACTCCATGAATGCATCTGTGTGCTGAACTAAGCCGTGACCTTCTAAGGACAGGGAGCATACCTCCCATTGCTCATCAGGAGTACTCATCACAATGCCCTCCACACAGCATTCAAACGTTTGCTAAATAAAGGAATGAACACCAAGTCTGTGAATCCCTATCACAGAAATCTCAAAATAGAACCATTACAGATCTTCTGACCCAATTATCCTGTTTGAAATAATGGAAGACTATGTCTTCGATTATGTCAATTACACTTTATATTGTTCTGGAACGACCAAAGCATAATCAGTCTTAGTGATGAACTGATCCAACCTCTGCCCTTCACAGATGCAGAAGTGGCCTTCTATTTTTGGTGACACTTTACATTAAGTGCTGCAGAGTCCTAACAAAAACACATAATTAGGGATCCATTGTACCTCAGATCCCTAATTGCACCATGGTTCTGTCAAAGTTAACAGAACTGAACCTTCCATCTTCCCCTGAGAAACAGGAATGGGTGTGAGGGAGAATTGCAGCTAAGATACAGAATGCTAATTATCACAAACAGAGCAACAGAGAGGGAGGGAGGGAGATGAGAGCAAGATTCAGAGGGAAAGAGAATGAGAGCTATAGACACAGAAGACAAGACAAAAGGAGGGACAGAAGGGGAGGGGACAGAAAGAAGGTAAGCAGAGTGGTTAAGGGGAGAAGGGGAAGGGAAGGGAAGAAGAAAAGAAGAGAGAAAGAGAAAGGAACCAGAGACCCAGAAAGAAACAGATTTGAGAAAAGACCATACCAAGTACCACCCCTAGATCAACCCGCACAACAGAACAGGGAAATAAATCAATAAAGGCTGAATCAAGAAAGGCTAAATTAATTTAAAAAAAAAGTATGTTTGTAACATCTGCAAGTAGGAAACCTGAAGACAGTAATGATAGTGCCATAAACAAAGAAGCTACAATCTCAAAAGGAACAAGAATTCTAAAACCTACAAAAAGGTGCAATGGAACAAAACAGAGAGGAACAATCCAGGAAGTCTTTGGTAAAGAGGATGTTCAAATCAGAAAAAGTGTGTTCATTTCTATACTTATGCTGAAAATAACTACAAATAAAATGCTCTTATTCTAGTGTACCAATCTCAACAAATCCTTTAATCATCTTCCTAAAGCCTGAGTGGAAACAATTCCCTCTACGAGAATATGTGTATATGTGTATATGTGAACTATTTAGACTATTTTTAACTTATATGACTAGTATACCAACTATTTAGCCCTACATGACCAAACACTTGAATGCTGAGTTTAATATACTAAAGTGTCTCAGTCTCTCAAAACAAAATTATTTCTTCTGAAATTCTTAGTTCTTGTAAAAATTGTTTTAGTGATTTTTCTTTTCCAAACAATGTGAAGAATATCACCATGTTGGTAATACAGTCCTTCTGGGTTAATTCCTTAAAGGCATTTCTTGCTTTATTTAAGTCCATATGAATAAACATCGTTTCTGTAGATGTTCTGTGGAAGATAAATTTTAAAAATAAATGAATAGGTAAATGAAAAAGAACAATTCAAAATTACATACTTTTCTAGATAAATTTTTCTCAAGTTTGCTTTTATTTCAATAAAGTTACATTTTTCCTCAACTTTACAATAATTCTAATAATTTGGCCAAATACAAATACAACTAAAAATATAGTTGACAACAGCCCTGGCTGGAATGGCTCAGTGGATTGAGTGTGCACTGTGAACCAGGGAGTCGCCAGCTCAATACCCAGTCAGAGCATATGCTTGAGTTGCAGGCCAGGTCCCCAGTGGGGGCCATATGACAGGCAACCACACACTGATGTTTCTCTCCCTCTCTTTCTCCCCCCTTTCTCCTATCTCTAAAAATAAATAAATAGAATCTTTATATATATATATATATATATATATATATACAGTTGACAACATAATTACTTCTAAAATGCCGAAACTATCAAGGCTGCATTAACAATATATTCCATCCAACTTTAATTCAGACATTATCTTAAATGGGTGATCAAGAAATATTTATTTTCCAGTAAAAAAAGAAAAGCTGCAGAAAAAAGGAAAAGGGTTTTCCTATTCCTGGGAGAGAAAGAAAAGCCATTTCTCCCAGTTACATAAAGTGAAAGTGGGGACTAAAAAACCAGAGATGTCTGAATAGTAAATTATTTGTGTTCCAATAAAAACTACTAATGATGTATATTTTAAGCCATGAATGACATAACAAACTGAATACAATCACTACCTAAAAATACACATTCTTTGTAAAGTAATATATTTAGTATCTAAAAAAAGTCTTGCAAATAAAATTATACAAATATTTAGGAAAAGAATTATAAAGTTTTTTCCTTCATATTATTTAAAAATTCAAAGAAATCTTATTATCTTTCAACAAGGAAATTTTAAAGAAAGTTATGTCCTTCTCATGAAATACCATGCAGTCATTAAAATAATGTTTTCAGAGCCCTGACTCATGTGGTTCAGTTGGTTGAGTGCTGGCCTGCAAAGCAAAGGGTCATGGGTTTGAATCTCAGTCAGGGTACATGCCTGGGTTGTGGGCCAGTCCGGCTGGGGTATGTGCAAGATGCAACCAAAATTATGTTTCTCTCTCTCTGCCTCCCTTCCCCTCTCTCCAAAATAAATAAATAAAAATTTTTAAAAAATGGTATTATAAGAAATGAATATGGAAATTGAACATAATAAAAAAATGGACAAATACATTAAGTGTAAAACAATGTATAAAGCACCACATAATCCCATTTCTATAAAAGAATACATTTACATAGAAAAAGTATATACACAGATGCTACTAGCTATTACTCTTAGGTGGTGAATTATGGGTGATTTTCATTTTTTTGTATGTGTAATACTGTGTTTTTGACATTTTCTATAGCTATCATACAACAATAATTTTTAAAGTGATAAACACATAGGTAATTACTTTATCCTCAAACCATTTCTTTACAATCTTTCACAGTACTTTTAAAATAGAGATATAACTGATATGTATTAGTTTCGAATATATGACAATGAGTCGTTATAGGTATATATTTCAAAATGATCACAACAAAAAGTCTAGTTAACATCTATCACCAAATAGTTACCATTTTTTCCTTATAACTGTTAAGATCTACTCTCTTAGGAACTTTCAAATATGCAATACAGTATTATTAACTATAGTCACAGCTATTTTTAACAGAATTTTATAAATTTGTTACATATATATGTATTACCTTTCCCTCACAAAACTTCCAGTCAGACAAGCAGGAGATGAGAATATCTCTCTGATTTCCCTATGTTAAGGAATAAGACAATGGTTAAAACAAATCATGATTATGCCTTCCTTATCGCCTGAGACACAATAAATAAAACATCTTATAATTGTCCTTTTCCCTCCCTCTCCAAATTGTTTGTTATTGCCTTGGGTATCTAAATGTTCATTCCATTTATTAAATCTCAAATTTTCAGTGGCTAACATGGAAAATAAAAAGATACATATTCAGAGAAGCCACAGGAAAAAGGAAAAAGCTTGACCTAGGGTATTTTCTTCGACACATAAAAAACTCTCATCTTACCCAACTTTTCCCACCCCTATTTATTTCTGTTCCACTGAAGTAGAAACCAAAAAATTACCAGAAATTAAATTGGGGGGAGGGAGAGTATGCTCAGTTCCATCTTATTAGTAACTGCACAAATAATTCTTGATTGTTTATGCTGAGCAAATTATAATGAAACTTTTTGTACAACTACTTTCCAGAATTAGAAAGCCATACCTAAAAATATCTCTAAAAAGGACATTTTTATAAAAATTAAGTATAACCTTTATAGGTGGTAGGAGTTGTACAGCTGTGAATACGAGGTCCACAAGCAAGTGGTTCTATGGTCAAATAGGACTGGGAAACTGTAAACTGTGCTTTCTTCTCAGGTAGTCAAAATACACAGAAACATGTCAAAGGCCTGGAGAAGTTCTGCAGTAAAGAAAGCTGCTCTCATAGATATTACATACTTGTGTGGTGATTAATTTTATGTGCCAACTTGGCTAGGCATGAGTACCCAGATATTTGTTCAAATACCAAACTAGGAGGTGGGAGTTGGGTGGAGGTAGGTAAAGGGAGGAAAATGGGGGACATCTGTAATAATGTCAACAATAAAAAAAATCTAAATGTTGTTGTAAAGCTATTAAATTAGATTACATTTAAATCAGCAGACTTTGAGTAAAGCAAATTATTCCCCCTAATGTGGGTGGGCTTCATCCATTCAGTTGGAAGACCTTACGAGAAAAAAGTTAAGGTCTCGGAAAAGGGAAAACTCTGCCTCCAGACTGCCTTGGGACTCAAGCTACAATATCAGCTCCTCCCTGGGCCTCCTGTTAGTCTGCCTTATGGGTTTTGTGTCTACCCGCCCTCTTAACTCCCTGAGCCAATTCCTTAAAAAATCAATAATCGAACAAACAATCTCTCTACACACACAAACACTCTTTATTGGTTCTGTTTCTCAGGCAATCTCTGGCTAATGGGCCACTTAGTAGACCAGGAAATCTTACATCTGTGTATTGTACTGCGCAAATGGGCGGGGGGGAGATACAATTTTAGGGAACTGCCTAAGCAGACAGACACGTGAAGTGTACCTTTTTGTATTTTGCCATTGCTTAGTCCCCACATCAGCAATCCACCTCTTTACAGTCCCTTCATTCAGTGTGGGAATTTTCCTCCTCAGATTAACATAGGGATTCTGTAAACAAACAAGGAAAGTAAAATATAATAACTTAGAAACAACAAAAAGTTGTTTTTGTTGGAAACAAGAATCCAACTTTAAGGCAAATTCTAAGGATAGATGGCAATATTGATTTTTAAACATGGATAACATCGCTCTAGGAAACTATAAAGTGAAATTCTACCAATAAGTAATCCATCATTTGCCTGGTTGCCAATTTGGATCCAAATTTAGATCCAAAGTAAATTTCTCTGAGTGCCCCAACATTCAGCACTTTATACAGGTATGACTTGATTAAAACGAACAACATCACACAGTTGTGAAGGAAAGGAAATGTCCTAAAAGGGCTTTGTGTGTAAGTGGGAAGAACTTGATCTGCCTTCATAAAGTAGGACGAGGACGTTACTCATAAGCATGTGAACCTCAGGTCTTTTTCAGTACTGGCTGGCAGAGCTACATTAGAATGGCAACACTGACCAAATGCCATTCATTTGGGAGGGAACCTCCCAAAATGGCAAGGAGAGTCTAAGGAATTCTCTTTGATTCGACATTTACCAGGTTCAAATCTGACTCTTGTGGGTATTGACATAGTTTAGACAATGAAGGATCAGTAATGTCTGACCTATTTCCTGAAAGTCAGCCTAGTTACCTGATGATTTTGGAATTCACCAAACTTGGATTCTGGAACTGTTTTACTTAAAATACCAAATTATAGAATTTCTAGAGATCTTTTTACCTCTTTTTTCATCCAGAGCAAAATGCTTTGACTCCCTCCAGCAATTAATATTAACTCCTTTTCTGAGTTATGGCTTTCTGAAAGGGACATACAAAAAGAGTTTAGAATATCATTTGACACAAACAAACATGCACACTCAATTTAATTTCAGATTATTTTTAAATTTTGTCCTTTTAGCTTTCTGATAGGCAAAGACTCAGCACATTTCCTACCCATAAAACAGAAATATATATATATATCTATATATCTACTTCAGGGTAAAGTCTAACTGACAAACAGGTGATTCACAAGGTTGATATGTGACATCAGTTTAGTGTACATAATATAAATGTTTACATACACATATATGTATCACAAATCAAAGAAATATTTGACTAGTTAACTGTTCCTTGGTGTAATCTGGCTCCTATTACTAAAACCTATATTCTACAACTCAAGATTTGATCAATGACTATTGGCTGTGAGGCAGTAAATAAGTTATTTTAAAAGTCTATGTAAGTTAGGTGGTTATGAGAATCAAATATATGTACTGCTTAAGGAAATAATCCTACTGTTCAATTCCCAGGTGAACTGACAGAATTCTGGTATTTTAGGTTACCACTAAACTTTCAGAAACAGTAATAACCAAAGTGCTCCAAAGAACTTTTTCTAAAGACTTTTATTTATTTATGTTTAGAAAGAAGGGAAGGGAGGGAGAAAGCAAGGGAGAGAAACATCAGTGTGTGAGAGAAACACTGATTGGTTGCCTCTGCACTTGAGGGACAAGGCCCACAACCCAGGCACGTGCCTTGATGGGGAATGGAGCTGGCAACCTGAGCTATGCCAGTGAAGAACTGAGGCACTTCTACAGTAGAGGGTTTCACAGATCAGGCTCTGAGGTTACACAGGACACAGTTCAAATCCGGCCAAACCATTTATGGGCTAACCCTTGGCTCTCTAAGTCTCTGCACCCTTCAGTAAAATGGGACTGAGAGTACACATCTCCTTAAGCTGTTTGAGGATAGGTGAGACAACACATGTGTAAGTGTTCAGCACAGTTACCTCACATATGTCAGCTGCTCTCATTCTGAGGATTTTACATGATTATGAGTCAATTTAATGAGGTAAGAAAACAAATCACCATGAAATTAATAGGCCCCCCTGCAAACTGGAAATCAGAGGCTGCATATGCTTCTGAATCCATGCAGTCTAGTTTTATGTTGTATCATTTTAAGTCCAAATTAATCTTGATCTGAAGGTATAAGAGGAAACTAAGTTATTTTGACTTGATAAATTAGACTGGATATTTTAAATTCTAAGTAAAAAGTGAAACCAATGTTGAGAGAAACTCCCTCACAGTCATACGTTTCTTTTCTTGCCACATTACAGTTTCCTCACAAAGATATTTATGCTAAGTCCTGTGCTCCTATAGAATTTACCAAATCTGATTTCTTCATTTGATGGAAATTTCATAGGAAGTGGTATCAGCTGATTATGTGTTCCACCGTTTCCCAGCTGTCCTTCTTTTCCAGAACCAAATGAAAAGACCTTCCCCAAATCAGAAACATAGGCAAGTGTGTGCCACCTATTGAAAAAGAAAAAAACATATACGGTCAGTTCTCAATTATCCACAATGAAAGTTCACAGCAATGCAGTAAATGGACAAAATTAGGTTACCCAGTGAATAAAACTAGTTAACCAACTGCCAATGCATGAAAATTGCCATCTGGAAACCACGAAACCATCCATGTGTGGTTGAGATGACTTTGGAATCCCCAAGTCCACTCAACACCATGATGCTGTATCTTGGCAAATGGTATTCCCTTCATGTGGAACAAGCATCTCCCTTTGCCTTTTCCTCCCTTTTTAAGCCTTAGCTTGAGAGTCCCCACCTCTTGGAATCCACCTCAGTCCCTCTTCTCTCCATCCGAGAGAATGGAATTAGGTGATCCTCTGAGTTTTCACTCTCTTTCCCAAAGATTTTATCACACTGATTTTCTTACAACTTTGTTCAGTGGTCTCTCCCACTGTATAGAATTTGGCCTTACTCAAAAAGAGGTTCAGCCTTTGTCCACAGTGCCTAGGAGGTAACCTCTAAACCCTTAGAATTAGCCAAGTGACAGGTGTGTCTTTATTATTCCTGGCAGGCCCCTGAGACCACACTTAATAGTTTACCCAGGTGGCTCATGGAGGGCCCCTCTGGCAGCATGTGAGGCAAACCTAAGAAGGGAGGGAGAGGCTGGACTTTGAACTCCACCTAGACATGACCCTATCAATCACAGCTAAGCAAGGAAATTGCAATAACAACTTTGGATTTTGGTGAGCTTCCCTGGTTGGCAATACTCTATACATTGTCATGTATCAGGCTGGGAGAAGGTTAACACTGTCAAGGGGAGCAGATGCCTGAAGTTCCTTATTTGGACCCTCCTAGGCTCTGTCTGTGCATATGCATCTCTTCCTTTGGTTATATTAATTTATGCCTTCCTCCTGTAATAAATGTGACCATGAGTATGACAGCTTTCAGTGAGTTCTAGCTTTCCAGTGAATTCTCCTGTATTAGTAGGGGTACTGCCCTGGTTTGCATTAAAACATCTCTAATGTGACAACTTCTCTTGGAACAATAGAAGGTGTGTCATGAAAAATCCAATGTGGTGATTTGGATAATAGTTTCTTTTGATAATGCAGACATCAATGAATGCAGAGAATTATGCCATCCCAATAATTTGTGGTCTATCTTCATAATATTCATTTGTGTAATTTCACTCTGAGATCATGAGTCTATTTCTGTTGACTGAAAGTACATGTACCAGTTTAATAGCAAAGGGTGAGTAAACAGACAAACGAACCTAAAATTCAGTAGTCTGAATTTGGCTGTGGTTAGTGACCCCCCCAAAAAATACAACTGCTCCAAAGAATAGGTGTATCTGGGTGAAAATATTTCTTAACTCCAAGAACTAACACCCTACTGGTAAGAAGTGGATTGAATGATGTTCAAGGAAGAAAATAATTACATAAACCAAGGAGTTTGAGAATGTTTTTCTACCTTTGTTTTAAAAAAGCTGTGAAAGTCAAACTTCTCAATATTTTACTCAAAACCAACAATGACTTTGTCTTTGACTTTAAGGTGATCCCTCTGAAGGAATTATGGTAATGAAGTACAATGGCCCCTGAGGGGTTGTGAGAAAGTGATAACACTAATGGATGATCGTTTGACATTCATGCTTATTTTTTAATTGAATTCATTAAAGTAACATTGCTTAAAATTATATAGGTTTCAAGTGTACAATTCTGTAACACATCATCTGTATATTGTACTGTGTGTTCACCACTCCAAATCAAATCTCCTTCCATCACCATTTATCTCCCCTTTGTTCTCTCCCACATTCCCCCAACCCCCTTTCCCTCTGATAATCACCAAGCTGTTGTCTGTATCTATGAGGGTTTTTGCTTAATCCGGTCACCTTTGTCAATCAGCTCCCAAGCCCCACTCCCCTCTAAGAGCTGGCAATCTGTTCTCTGTCTGTTAAGTCTGTTTTTATTTTGTTTGTTAGTTTATTTTTCCTAAATAAATGACATTTTTCTTAAAGACAAAATGCATTTGAACAGATACAAAGGTATTTCACTAATGGGCATTTTAGGAGAAAGGACTCATGGACACGGACAGCTATGTGGTACTTGTTGGGGATGGGGGTATAAGGGGACTAACTGGCAATGGAAAAAATACAGTTAAAAAAAAGACTTAACTAAAAAAAAAAAGAAAGCAACTATGTATATTAAAATAAAAACCATGATCATCTATCAATAATAATGTAAATTAGGCATTTTCACCCATTTGAAAATGTTTAATACTTTTATTTCAACCAATGGAACTTTTATTAAACTTCCTATCTAGATTCATCGTATGCATTTTATCAAAGTTCATCAACACTTTACAACTTACCTTCCACATGCTATCTGGGTCACTCTATTTCCAACAAGCTCAGTCACCAAACAGGGTTTTAACTCGTTCTCTGTTGAATTGTGACCGAGCTGCCCATATTTTCCAGCACCAAATGTAAACAGGAGCCCATCCTAAGGAAAACAGAACTTTGTATGAGATTCTGAAGAAATACGACACAGAAGTTGTATTCACTGATACAAAGGCATCGGTGAAAATTAAAGAAACACTGTCAAGCAAAACTCTCAGTTACCAGGAAAACAGTCTGGTTTGTGGCAAATGATGACCTTTCCTCCCTGGGGAACACTAACTGCCCACACCTAGATGTTCTAGTGTTTTCCCCACAACAAAGTGTTCTTCCAAAAGTACAGTCAGAGAAACATGAGGACACACACCTTTGTGAGCACGGCAGTGTGAGAGCCACCACAAGCAAGGAATTCAACTTTCTGACTGTCCAGTGCTTCAATAAGGGAAGGAAAATCTTCATCTATACAAAGGAAAAAAATAGTTGGGGCGACCAAAAGGAAATGCTGAATGTCACACTAGAGTTCTGTGCTACTGGTAAAATACCTGGACTACATCCTTTCAGCATAACAGCAATAGCTTCCAACAAACATTGTGATAAGAAAGGCTCTATGTAGGTGTATTTAGGCTTAAGGGTGGGATTGGGCAATGGTCAAGGACCACATTTGGGGGTACTCACCTGTGGAAATATCGAGCCACTTTCCAGAGCCCACTCCTCTTTTTAACCTAGACTGATTAACTGTAATTGCAAGATATCTGATATTTTCAATTCCCATTGAAAATTATCCTTTTTAATGAATTTTTTTGTTTTAAATTCTCTATTTTGGTGTTCTTGCCTCACCCTATGCCTTCTTTCTTTCATGGTTATTTTCTTGTCAAAACACTTAAGAGATTCAGTGAAAACAGCTTAACTGCCCTTTATTCCTTTGCCTCCTTTAAATATTTTTCTAACACTGACTTATGTGTTCTCCTGAGTTATTAGCATGGCACTACATCAAGTAGAAATGCAGTGTTTGACCATAACTCAGGAGGATAAATGTACATTACCAGAGTTGATAAACCAATGGAATCTGCTACACATGAAAACTCTAACAAGGTGTTAGACATCGTAAGTTGTTCTGTCATCTACTATGTGGAGGTAGTTCAATAATGGGAATTACTGCACATGTTTTATTGTGTACACACCCATGTGTGTATGTGTACAGATGTAATCAATGGCTTATAGAATATGATTGGGATATGTGAGTTTCTAAGATAAAATGTTAGTGTCCTTTGGTCATAATATAATCATATTAATAGACACATAAGTGCACATGTACCTTGAAGGTCAATTCATCCAAACTCATCACTTTATAGAAAATAAAAATAAGGCCTAGAGAAAAACTGTAAGTGACTGGGTAAGGCCCTACAGTTAGTTAACTGTGAAATGGGAACTACAATCTAGGTGTTCCAATCCCTAGTCTGAAACTCTTTCCCCCTTTCCACACGGTCCTGACATGTGTCTCAATTATAGCAAGGACTTCCAAACTATGCATGACTTTTAAACCAATTCTGTCCTGAACACAGAGAGATAACCAGGAAGAACAGTAAAAATAAAAGTGAGGACTTGACCATTTTTAAAAGGAATGTCTGCATTAAATTCATTAATTATCTAACAAATATATCTGTTGGTAATATGAATTTCAAAATATGTTCCCATACTGTCGGTGTGGCCCAGGCCTAGTTGTCCAAAATTATTTCTTCCCCATGAATAAATGTTTCCAGACATGGATAAAGCCATGCTGTGGGCTTTCCCTGCAGAAATCTGAGCCAAGGGGACTCCAGAGAGGTGCTCCACAATCTGTGGTGTAGGGGTTGAGTCAAGTACTTTTCCAAGTCCAAGCTGGCCATATAAGTTCTGTCCCCATGCAAAAAGTTCACCACCTTGACATAAACAAAGAAAATGCTGTCTTATTAAGTTTAAAATACAGCAGACATTACTCTAGGGCATTACATATGCAATCCATATTACTGGTATACTATTATAAACTCTTACATTCAAACTGACAGGACTTCTTAAATCCCATACTTCTAAATCAGAAAAACCAAAGAATCTTATTAACAGTAACAACAGTAACAGTTATACTTCCTTACCTTCTACCTCAAAAGGTAGTGTTATAGACTAAACAGTTATGTCTTTCCCAAATTCATACAATGAAATCTTAACCCTCAATGTGATGATATTAGGAGGTGGGGCCTTTGGGAGGTGATTAGGGTTAGATGAAACTGTGAGGGTGGATCCCTTATGAATGGGATTAGTGCCCTCATAAGAGACCTCAGAGAGTTCTCTTATCCTTTCCAATGGATAGGAAGATGGCTCTTCACCAGTCACCAAATGTGTTGGCACTTTGAAGTGGACTTCCAGCCTCAAGAACTGTGAGAAGTTTCTCCCGTTTAAGCCACCCAATTTATGGTATATTTGTTACAGAAGCCCAAACAGACAAAGACAGGCAGAATGAAGCTATGTGAACATATTATCATTAAATTCAAGAAATACTTATTTTTCAAAACCCACAGGATAGGCCTATGGAAAACAAAAACATTTTACATCTGGATAAAAACCTAAAACCTAAAATCACTCTTTTTTTCTCTGTGTGAACCCCCTCTTGTTCATGTGCCTAAAGATCCTAAATAAACAACTTAAAAATACATTTGATGTTGCATTCATCAAAAGTCCATTCTTTTGTATTGTGAAGTGGTACTCCATGGTATGATAGGGCAGTTTTTCTTCATTAACTAGACAAAGTACATTTGGGTTGTTTCTAATTTCTGATTATTCTGAATAAAGGTACTATAAACATTCATTAAAAAAATATAGTTGAAATTCCACACGGTATCTTAAAAGAGCCAGCATTTTCTTCCATTAGTTGAATATATGAAATATATTTTTAAAGAAAAGTTTTTAGCCAGTATATAATAGCGTTGACAATAACTAATGAAGTCTGAAAAAATGTATCAGAATTAATGCTTACTGGACACCTCTTTGCAAGATACTATGTGAGATCTAGTGTCAGAGTCTGTCCTTCTAACATAATTATCATGACAAACCTTTCGGACACCAAGAATATAATGGTGAGAATGCAGTTTCATTTCTTGTTTCCCCACCTATCCTTTTTCCTAGATGGGATTTATCAGCAATAAACCCTGAACATCCCCTTCCTCCCACATCACTAGACCCTGGAGTTCTAGAAGGCATAGTATGTCTGCTTCACCTTCATAACCTGAACATAGTAGATACTCAAAATTAAATATGTGTTCACGAGTGGATGAAGTTAAACTATCAGATCAATTTTTTTCCAATACAAGTTCATGCCCTGAAATTTCCATAGGGCCTTCAAAACAGGTCAAATACTTGATTATTTACTTTCTTTGAATCCCAGCTTCCACTCAGTTTATGTCTGTCCTATACATTAAAAAAGATTTTCTCTGACCCCAAATTCCTTTCTATCACCCTCCTGTCTTAATTATTCCTCCACAGTCAAGTGTCTTTAGAAAATAATCCATTACGGTGTCTGATAAGAAACAGGAAATAATTAAGGGGTAGGGAGAATGCCTGAATTTCAAAGGTAATATGAAAACCCATCAGGGGTCTGCTAACTGGCCACAGAAGCAGAGCCAAGGCATTCTGAGCTTCTGCCATGCGAGTTGGAAGAGCACCAAGAAAAGGGAAAAAGGTTCTGGAAAAGGCTGGACTGTGTCTGGTCATGAATCCAGAGAGAATGATTCAACTATTTAGAATATTTTCATTTTTGAAAAATAAAACATGAAACTGCTGAAATAAATCTCTAGACCCAAGATGGAGTCGCTCCTGTCTGGGGTGCCATGTCAACCAAATTTTCGTGTTTCTATACATGCTCCACTTGACCAGAAAAACAGTACATCCAAGCAGTTGATCCCCAAATATCAGGCCAATTCTGGGCTCTATACTTATTTCCTTGATCTTCTAAGTAACATCAGATACACAATCCTAGGCAATCACTCCCTATTTCTAAATTTGGTCTTCTAATGCTGTATAAAATTTGCTCCTGCCCAAAATCCCGGGGAAGAATGCTCCACTGCTTGTGAGGAACTGTATCCCCCAATTCATGGATCATTTTCCCCTCAAATAAAGAACATCAAACTCATTACTAAATTGTTTTAGTTTGGTCAGTTGACAGAATGAAATGTAGGAATAGTAATTATGGAAACCTAAAGATTTTATAGGTCCAACAGTTCTCTCATTTTCTATCTCCTTTAAGAACAGTGCTCTGAACCATATTAAATTCAAAGCCATATTTCTGTCCTGTTATAAAGCAAAACATAGACATTAGTTCTATATATACACACATTTACTCCCTGTAAAGTACAATTAATATTGCAGAAAAGTACCTTTTGAGAGTGCAAGAGAATGATAATCTCCACATGTGATCTGAATTATATATTTTTCTTGTAAAATGCACTGAAGCCTGATGAAAGAAAATATATTTTATATCACCATATGAAAGTCACATCAATGTTAGAATTATTAACTGTATTTAATTAGAATTGAAGCTCAAGAAAAAAATTTACAATGTGCTGCTTCACATTTAATACATCTAAAATTATAAAAATATGATATATTTTAGTGGTTTTAAAAGGAAAATAATGTGCATTATGTAGTTATAGTTGTACTAAGATGATTCTAAGATTTTTGCAAACAATATAATTTTATGATGCAGGAATAATATAAGATAAAAAGAAATTCTAATTCATAAGATGTACTAGGAGAAAGTATCACAAATCACTCCACGATAATGTATTTTTTTCCTAGGTTGAAAACTTTTATCCGAGAACTCTAACTGCTAAGATTATTATGAGTTAATCAATTTGAAAGTCCAATTTGGGGCTAAGCAGAATAACCAAACATTTCCTTTAAATACAAAAGCAACACATGGTAAGTGCCCTAGTAACATAAATTGGTTCATAGTTTACTCATGGTCAGTTCAGAATTCATTGTTTATTTACGATGCCACTATATAAAGCAGGGGGCTAGAATCATACAAATTAATATTTTACTAGAGAAATTATGATTTCCTTTTAAGTAAAATTTAAATAATTTTTAATTAAAAAATAGTTCCCTACCTTTCACATTCTATGTTATAGTTGTATTCAAATGGTTTTCCATCTGAGGATAGAATCAGCATGTGCTCTGCTCCTTGGTCCACGGAATGTATCTTCATTTTTTTTCCTAACTTAATGCACTCTGCAGAGCAAATCCAACCAGGAACTACCATCACTCTGATTATTACCCACTATTATCATTGATTTCATTACAATACACTTAAACAACTGGAAAAAATTTCAACCAGATGATTTTTCACTTAACATGACCTTGTCTTTAAAGAAAATTCAAGTACAGAAAGCACACACATTAGCAATGATTATTGCCTTGGACTTTTTTTTAATTGGGAATGCAGTGATCCATAGTTTGTTATTGAGTATGTCTTTTAAAAAGCCAATTAAAATTCGATATTAGATTCCTGTTTAATAAGTTGAGACAGAAAAGCTAAATTTTAAGTGACAGCAATGAAAAAGTCTATTAAGAAAATACAATATCTAGACAACATAATTCATTGTAGAAGCAAACATATTGTATATTCTGAGATATACTTTCCAAAAACACAACAGTTAATGATAATAAACCCCTTCTGAATGCTTCATCGAGAAACCAAGGCCTACACTTTTAACATTATGTTTGAAGGACTATTTTAAAAGAGGAGGCTGTTAAAAATTTTTTTATTGGTATTAGTGTATATTTAGCTCTTTCTAAGTTAAGAGATTTAAAATTGTTCACTAGTTAACATTTACTCTTATCTCATTTAGTTTTATCACAAAACTAAAGTAGAAAACTAATTCCCAAAAATTAAAGTAGGATACAGTAGATTTGGGGCCTTGTTTCACTCTTTCGTTCTAATGAAGTAGGAAAAAAGATCCTATTCATATAATATATCAAAGCACGAACCACTTCACATTATACATGCTAGGAGAAACAAAACACTTTAGTAATAAAGAAAAATGTCTAACAGACTAATGAGTTTTAGAGACTCAGCATTTCAAATCAGCTAAAAAAAAGGATTATTCAAAAAAAGGGACTGAGACACCCGGTGGCCAATAGGAGAACACAAATAAATCCACATCCCCTACCTCACACCTTAAATTAAAATAACAGCCAAGGTTATCAAAAAATTTAACTTTAAAACTAAAACGTTAAAATTTCTATAAAGATGAGTGCATTAAAAAAAAACTTGGTACGGACAACTTTCCAACATATCACAAAATCCATCAGCCTCGTTGAAATAATAAATTGATGACGCACACTATAAAAGAACATCAACTAAATGCAAGTTGAGAGAAATATTACAGCGTATATGATTGACAAAGGGTTCTTCTTACTTAATGTTCATATAACTCTTTCAAATTAGTAAGAAAAACTCTATTTTTTAAAAAGCCAGGCAAATACACGAACAGAGAGTTTACCAAAAAGGATCGCAAATGACTACCAGAAAAAAAGGAAAGATGCTCCACTTCGCTCAAGTTAAATGCAAAACGAACAAAAGAACATCATTGTCTTCCCTCAACATAGGGGCACATTTTTTAAGAGTGTGAGTGCGGCCATTTGCTTTCCCCCACCTACAAAATCGGAGCCACCATACCCGACCCGATCTCTACCGAGACTACCCCGTCGGGGAAGGGCTTGTAGTGTTAAGACACTGCCGTCGAGAACAAGGTATTCTACAAAGTCACAAACTCGGAGTCGCTACGTTCTAAAAAAGGGGCAAGTGAAAAACAAACTTAGAAGAGAAACCAACGATAAAGGCAGACTGACTACAGTGAAGATGCTGCCTGTACACGCTCTTCCTCCCTGCGGCTACCCTGCTGAGAGGACGGTCCAGGGGTCGCTACCAGCGCCGCAAACTCGACGCCATCTGGGCACGGGACCTAGGGGAGCTCTCGGCTGCCTCAGGCGCGGAACGCGAGAAACGAACCCCGGCCCGCCGCGTTCCTGCAGCCGCCGCGGACCCCTGCCGCGCCGGGTTCATTCAGGGGCTTTCCTCATTTAGACAAGGACCTCACAACTCGGGCCACTCGGGAAGGGAGTTTCGGTGCCGCTGCGGGCCCCAGGCCGCCTACCCTCACAGCCCGTCCCGAGGCCGGAGGGCCGAACTGGCGTTGCCCGGCCCCACTCACTTGGCTTCTTGGAGCGGTCGCTCCCCACCGGCAGCTGGTGCACCTGGACGCCGGCCCCGCCGCGCTCCAGCACCGCCAGGCGACCGCGAGTACAGCACAACTGGCGCGTCTCCTCCGACCTCCGGGACAGCGCGCTGCTGAGGACCGGGGCGCTGGGGAAGAGCCAGAGCTGCGCGCCCCTCGGCTCCGCTGACGGCCGGCAAGCGGCCGGGGGACAGGACTCAGCGGGCGGACCGGACCCCGGCCGCGAGCCGCCCGGCGACATCCTTGGTGGCTTCTGTTCCATCGCCGCTTTCCCGGGCTCCAAGACCGCACTTCTGCCGTCCGGACCTTCAGAGGAGAGGGAAATTCAGTAGACCCAAGGGCCAAAGCAAAGAGGGCGTCGCGGTGCGAAGCCGGAGAACCCACCGCGCTGCGGCGTCGAGGAACCGGAGCCGCTCTTCATCTGCCGCCGCTCAGACGCTGGAATCGCTACGTCTTGTTTGGGGGCGGAGCCGACCGCTCGCGTGGGAAACGAAAGGGATAGTTGTTTTTTTAAGGGGGGCGGGTCCAAAGCCGAAAAGGAAAGAGAAACGGAAACGCGTTTAGAAAACCAGGTGATGGAAGGCGTTCAAGTTGACGGTCGGTGCAGAGAAAGAGTCCTTTGGCCCTGGGCGGGAGTGACCATTTGAGCTTCCGAATCAAATGGCCTTCGAAGAAATACTGAAACTTGCAAAGTTTCCCGGAACTATAAACTTTGAGGTGAACGTGAAAGGGAGAAATAACTGTGCAGCCTGTCTGTGCAGCGGCGCCTGGCAATATAGTTTTTGTATTTTCCAGAATTTCTTGCAAGTGGAATAAAACGTACGAACGCGTTTGTGTACCCTTTATTTTTCATTTTGCACAATGTTTTTGAGATTCATCTTCCTGAATTTCGTTGAAAGTTCTCTGTTACTGTTGAGTGGTATTCCGTTATATGGGTAGACCACTATGTATTCGCCAATCCAAGGGCATTTCAGTCCTTTAGTTTTTAAAAAATTTTAATTGTTGTTCAAGTACAGTTTTCTGTCTTTTACTCCCATCCCAGTCCACCCTCCCAGTGCTCCCCACCTCCCTCCTTTAGTTTTTGACTATAGTGAATAGAGATACCCTGACTATTTGTGAACGAATCTTTTAGTGGATAAATGTTTTCCTTTGGAGAGAAAAGTAAATACCTAAAAATGGAATTGTGATGTGTGGTAAGTACATGAATATCGTTATAAGAAACTGCCAAACTTTTCCGAAGTGCTATACCGTTTTACATTCCCTCCAGCAATTTATGGGAGTTCCGGTCGCTCTGTATCTTCATCAACATTTGGTATTGTCAGTCTTTTTAAGTTTTACTTATTGTCCGTAGTGGTCTCTTACTGTACTTTCCATTTCCATTTCCCTAATGATTGATGATGTTGAGCAACTTTTCATGTGCCAATTAGTGCTGACCTCTTCTTTGGTGAATTGTCTGTCACATCGTTTGCCCATTTATTAAATTGCTTATTATCTAAGAGCTTTTGATAAATGTTCTTTATGTTCTATATATTGCCTTTTATTGCATGTTTTGAAATGTTTCCTACCAGTGCCTTTTAATTTTATTGAAAGTGTATTTTGAAGAGTCGAAGTTTTTAATTGGGATGTAATATATATATTTTCCTTTTATAGTTCATGTTTTTTTTGTCCTACTTAAGGAATCTTTGCTTAACACTTAACCCAAGATTACAAATATTTCCTTAAATATTCAAGAAGTTTTGTACTTTTAGGTCCTTGTAACATTTCAAATGAGTTATTCCTTATGGTGTGAGAAAGGGTAGGTAGAGGTTTACTTATTTTTTCCTTATAGATTTCCAATTGTTCCATCTCACCTTTCCTCATTGAATTGCCTTGGCATCTGTCAAAATTCTGTTGATCTATATGATTGGATTTATTTCTGAACTTATTGTGTTCTATTGATGTACATGTATATTTTTACTCCAGTACTACCCTGCCTTGACTACTGTGGATTCTGAGTAAGTCTTAAAATCATTCAAGTGCTCCACCATTGTCCTTCAGTATGGTTTTAGTTATTCTAGGTCCTTTGCATTTTCATATACATTTTAGGATCAGTTTATCAATTTCTAAAAAATAGACTGCAGGGATTTTGAGATTATTCTAAGGAAGATCAATTTTGGAAGAAACAACATGCCAATAATATTGATTCTTCAGTCCATGTGCATATATATATATATATATATATATATATATATCGCAGTTAATTTAAAGATTCTTTAATTTCTTTCACCTATATTTTCTAGTTTTCAGTGAATATTCTAACATATTTTGTTAAATTTATCCTTAACAATTTTATCCTTTGGTATTTATTTTTTGTTAATATTGCAAATGATACTTTAAAATTTCAACTTATGATTATTATGAGTATATATAGAAATACATTTTTATATATTTACCTTGAATCCTGGTACCTTTTTTTTTTTGCTTAGTAGTTCTAATAGTTTTATAAATCCTTTAGAATCTTACACATAGATGACCAGGTAGTCTGTAAATAAGATAGTTTTACTTCTTGTTTTCCAACCAGCATCCCTTTTTTTTTCTTTGCCCTATAGTACGGACTAGTACTTCTAGCACAATGTTGAAGCACTCAGAAGGCATCCTTGCCTTGTTCCCACCTTTAGTAGAAAAGCAGTGTCTTTCACCCGTAAGTATAAAGTTAGCTGTGTGTAAGTTCTAACAGGTTAAGTTTTCTTCTGGTCCTAGTATGCTAGAGAATTTATCATCCATGAATAGCTATTAAATTTTGTCAAAAATTTTTTTCTGCCTCTATTGAGGTAGTTATATGACTTTTTGTCTGTTATGGTAATACAGTAACTTTTCAAATGCATTTTTGGATTAAACCCCACTTAGTCGCAAAGTATTATCCTTTTTATGTTTTGTTGGATATGTTTGATATGTTACAATTTTATAAAGGATTTTTGTGTCTGTGTTCATGAAAGGTATTTATAGTCACCCCCCGCCACCTCTCCAATGTCTTTGTCTGGTTTGGGTATTAGGATAATGCTGGCATCATAGAATTAACTGGGAAATGGTTCCTATTTCTCTGTTTTCTGAAAGAGTGTGTAAAGAACGTTTAGTACAGTTCAGCCATTTGCATTAGAAAAAGTAATGTTGGGGATGAAAGACCTGAAGAACACAACCCAAAAGTCAGAGAAATGGGGATCCTTAAGATGTAAAACTTACCTTTTCCCTTAAAAGTCAGGAAGAATACATCTCTGCCTTCATTCCATTTGTTGTAGAAACCAGGTCTGTCCAAACTAACCCTAAGGATTTGCTGGGGCTTATGACCACCTCACTAGTGTCTTCGGCGAATTCTTTATCTCTATTCTGTCTATCCTCAGGTGACCCTGTCCTCTTTCCATATTAGCACCCAATGTGGACTTCGCCCTATAGGCTTTCCTCTCCCAAACTACCATCAATACAAGGCTCTACGTGTGGTTTGGGATAACAGTAGGCATTCATAGAACAGCTTACAGTTTAAAACTTAAAATTTAATTGGTCCAAAAAATTCACTGGCCATAACCAACCATACTTATATCTTTTCTTTAATTTATTCTATATCCCTGACACTGAAACATATTTCAGGTTCTTCCCATTTCCCTAACTATATTTAGGCAAGAGTTCCTGGTTGGGCTTAGCCTTTAACCAGAATAATAATATCTGCACTTAGAATGATTCTTGAACTGGCTGGTGTGGCTCAGTGGATTGAGTGCTGGCATGTGAACCAAGGGGTAGCTGGTTGGATTCCCAGCCTAGAGCACATGCCTGGGTTGTGGGCCAGGTCCTTGGTAGAGGACATGCAAGAGGCAACCACACATTGATGTTTCTCTCCCCCTCCTTCTCCCTCCATTCTCCTCTCTAAAAATAAATAAATAGAACCTTTAAAAAGAATAAAGAATGACTCTTGGAATATAGTATTGAGCATAAGTAATTATTCAATGAATTAATGAATCTCTTAACATTTAGATTTTAAAATAAATTATTCAGTAGTTGGTTAAAAAACTGGAAACATTTCAAAATATAAAATACACATATATGTGCCTCAAATTGAGTTGATTGGTTTAAATTTTTTATTATTTTTTCAAACTTTCTTATTTGCAAGCAGTATTTATTAAATGCACAATATTTTTAAAAACAGCTATTAGCTTTTAATTGGCTTATTTTTAAATGATAATTATTATTCAGGAAATAATTCACTAAAAGACAAATATTTCAATAGCAAGTTTAGGAATTAGGAAATGTTGATTCATTAAAAATATTATCTTGATTCATCACTTTATTGCTTATCTCAACATTTATGTATTAACTCTAATTAAAAATCCATCATCCCCTTGTACTAATTAGACCTAAAGAAGAACATCAGAATGGAAGAGTTAGAGAACCTGAGAATCTGAGGCCTCATTGAAACTCTCAGAGGTCACTATTACTGAGTAACAAATCCTCTGTTGCTGTTGATGGCTAATTGAAGTGCTTCCTCCACTCTTTTCATTGTAGAATATTCAGGGAGGAGCAGAATATTATGACATACAAGTGATTTTGGGTTATCTGTTTCACTGGAAGTTTCAGGACATTGAAATGTGATTTCCATTTGCTGTAATCCTCTTACAGTCTGCCTGTCATTTCCTGTAAGAAAAACTAGAAAGGAGAAATCTTTGGTTAAAATATTTCTTAGCAAGAGCAAAACATTAAAAAAAAAAGGAAGAAATAATCATTTTGTTCAGTAAATGTTTATTGGGTACCCTTGTGCAGAAAGAACTACATAGGACCATGTGGAGCATAGAAAATCATGATGTCTGGTCTTTGTCCTCAGTGACTTCACGGTCTAGTTGGGGGGAAATTACATACAAGTTGATTCTTGAACAAGATGGGCTTGAACTATGTGGGTCCACATATATGCAGATATTTTTCAATGAATACCATAAATATATTTTCCTTTTTCTTAATAACATTTTCTTTTCTCTAGTTTACTTTATTGGAAGAATACAGTATATAATATATATAATATACCAAGTATGTGTTAATCTATTGTTTATGTTATTGGTAAGGCTTCTGGTCAACAGTAGGCTTGTAGTAAAGTTTCGGGGGAGTCAGAAGTTATACACAGACTTCCCATTCTGTGTGTGTGTGTGTGTGTGTGTGTGTGTGTGTGTGTGTGTGGCAGGGGCAATCAGCATCCCTAACCCCCAGGTTGTTCAAGGCTCAACAGTACATAAAAAGATAATAGCAAGATACAGGAAAGTTTATTTTAGCTCAGCCAAGAAGTATGAGGTAAAGATCCTAATGAAAGCCCTAAGACTCCAGGCAGGGGGAGAGGAGCTGAGTGACCTTTCAAAGCAGGGGAGGAAATCCTAAGGAAAAGCCTAAATTAAGAAGAAATGTGTGAACTCACTTGAATGTACAGATATGAAGGTACACACAGTGGAACCACTGGGCTGAAGTATACTTTTCCCATTAAGAGGGAAGATTATAAAAGTAGTTTGGGAGTTCCAGACAAGATGGAGGCATAGGTAGAAACCCCTCGCTTCCTCGCACAACCTAAAGGAGGATAACAACCAATCTAAAATCAATAAACAACTAAAAATGCCAGAAAATCAAACTGCATGGAACTCCGACAACCGAGGAATTAAGGAAAAAGTCAACCAGGACAACCAGACCAGTAAGGAGGACTGCGCAGGCGGACTGAGAAAAACCACAGTGAGGCAGCTGAGGGGTGGGGCTGGCTGCCTAGCTCCTTGGAGCTGCATAGGAGGGACTGACTTAAAGGGAAAACTGAGACTCAGAGCTGACTGTGGACTAAGGCTGGGGTTGCCGTGGTGGGAGGTCCTTCCAGTCTGACAGAGAGTCTGTTGGAAAGTGCGCTAGAGACCAGCAGGCAAGCTGTGCATTGTTCCCTCTCTGGCCCCTCCCCCACAGGCAGTGCAGCAAGGAGGGTTGCCTTGCCTGGGGGGAATAACTAAGGCCCTCCTCTTACAACCTATCAGGTGTGCCAATACAAAGAAATATGGCCCAAATGAAAGAACACGGCAAAACCTCAGAACTAAGCAATGAGGAGATTGCCAACCTGTCTGACGGAACATTTAAAGCCCTGGTAATCAAAATGCTCACAGAGGTGATTGAACTTAGTCGAAAAATGAAAGAACAAATCAAAGGCACCCAAAATGAAATAAAGCAAAAATACAGGGGACCAACAATGACAGGAAGGAAACCAGGACTCAAATCAACAATTTGGAAGAAAAAGAAGAAATAAACATCCAACTGGAACAGAATGAAGAAACAAGAATTCAGAAAAATGAAGAGAGGCTTAGGAACCTCTTTGACAACTTGAAACATTCCAATATCCGAATTATAGGGGTGCCAGAAGGAGAAGAACAATAGCAAGAAATTGAAAACTTATTTGAAGAAATAATGAAGGAAAACTTCCCCAATCTGATGGAGGAAATAGACTTCCAGGAAGTCCAGGAAGCCCACAGGGTCCCAAAGAAGTTGGGCCCAAAGAGGAACACACCAAGGCACATCATCATTAAGTTATCCAAGATTAAAGACAAAGAATCCTAAAAGCAGCAAGAGAAAAGGAGACACTTACCTACAAAGGAGTTCCCATTAGATTATCAGGTTATTTCTCAAAAGTAACCTTGCAGGCAAGAAGGGGCTGGAAAGAAGTATTTGAAATTCTGAAATGCAAGGACCTACATCCAAGATTACTCTATCCAGTAAAGCTATCATTTAGAATGGAAGGGCAGATAAAGTGCTTCCCAGATAAGGTCAAACTAAAGGAGTTCATCATCATCAAGCCCTTAATATATGAAAGTTTAACGGGACTTATCTAAGAAAAAGAAGATAAAAAATATGAACAGTAAAATAGCAACAAACTCACAACTATTAACAAATGAACCTAGAAGAAAAGAAGAACAAAAACTAAGCAAACAACTAGAACAAGAACAGATTCAGAGAAATGGACATCACACAGAGGTTGTTCATTGGGAAGGGACAAATAGGGAGGAAAAGGTACAGGGAAGAAGAAGCATAATTAGTAGGCATAAAATAGACAGGGAAAGAAAAAAATGGTATAGGAAGGAAACAGAGGACTCAAATAACTTATATGGACAACCCATGGACATGAACTAAGGGGGGAAGTGCAGGAGGGTTAGGGGGCAGGGTAGAGGGTGGATAAAGGAGGTAAAATTGGGAAAACTGTAATATCATAATCAATAAAAATGCTTTAAAAATAAAAACAAAGTTAAAAAATTAAAAAATTAAAGTAGTTTGGGCTTGGGGAGAGGTTGGTTGGGTTTGTGGAGAATTTGGAATTGTCCTCTAGCATCCTCAGTAGCAACAGAAATAGTGAGAAGAAAGTTGTGTATCATAGGAGGAGCTGAAAATGGGATAAGGTGGTGAGACAATGTAATTTCTATTTTAGAGAACTCTAATGGTTCCCACTAAGAATTCTCATAGCCAAAGGCCACAGAACCTAGTGATCAATAGCCTAGGCTTTGGATCAGCCTTTTGGGTTCAAATTCTGGTTCACCAGCTATCTGAACATAGACAAGCTACTAAATGCTCCAAGCCTCTTTTTCTTCAGACCTGAAATGGGAAAAATAAGTACCTATCTCATAAGGTTGCTATTAGGATAAAGGGACAGAGCAGATACAAAGTGGTCGGTGTAATGCCTGGCGAAGAATAAGCACACAATAAATGCTGTTATTATCAGTGGTCACTGCTATTATTATTATTTCTAAAATATTATTAGAGATAGTTTACATTGTCCTAATTTCATAGGACTTAAATAATTAAATGAAGATGAATGTAAGATAAAAAGGCTTGATTAGGAGCCAACTAGACTGAAGAAAGTGGATGCACACTAAAATTGAAGGTGGAATTAGAGTCAATGTTGAGAATGTAGTAAAATAGTGATATCTTTAGTATCATTTTTTTAATGGGGAATAAGCTTATGTAAAAGATCAAACACATTGGTCTAGAAGGTACGGAACTTGGGTTGTAAGCTTTGTTTTGCTGTTAACAGAAATGAACCACCACAAATATATACTTTTTCAAAAGATATATCTGGGAATGTATCTGAAAAAAGAAATCATAACACTAATTCCAAAGAACATAAGCACTCCTATGTTCATTGCAGTGTTATTTACAATAGTCAAGATCTGGAAGCAGCCCAAGTGTCCATCAGTAATGAATAAAACAACCATGGGACACTTATACAATGGAACACTACTTGGCCATAACAAAGAAGAAAAATTTACCCTTTGCAACAGCATGGATAGACCTGGAGAATATTACACTAAGTGAAATAATCCAAGCAGAGAAAGACAAATACCATATGATTTCATTCATATGTGGACCCTAAGGAACAAACTGAACTAATAAGCAAAATAGAGACAGACTCATAGACAGCAGGCTGACAGCTCGGGGTGGGGGTGGGGTAAGGGAGTGGACGGCTCAAGCAAAAATGGAAAAGGATTCATGGACATGGACAACAGTGTGATGATTTCAGAGGAGAGGGGGACTATAAGCAGGATAAATAGTAATGGAAAAAATACAAAAAAATTAAAGAATAAAAAATATACATTTATAGATCCATCTATTACTGTAATACTTACAGAGGAATTTTTTCTTTTCATCAAGGGTTAATTTGTGAAAAGCTTCCCAAAACATCAGTATAGTAGGATGTGATTCATAGTATCCTCCCCCATACTTTGAATTCTTGAGAAAAAGAGGGAAAAAAATAGGTTTGAAGGGGGATATATAGCTGTTGTTCAGAAGAACTGGGGGCACTTTAGTTATTACCAACCTTTTCAAATTGTTTCCAGTCATAATCAGTATTTCCAACTATTGCTGTCATTAGTTCTTCAGGATGGAAAAGCCTAAGTATCTCCTTGTCACAGACTTTATGAAATCCTCTCTTAAATTCTTCATAAATGTCTTCTATGGATGTGTTGAAAATGTAATCAACACACTTAGAAATGTAGTCTTTCCTTAAGAAAAACAAAAACAAAAAAGGCCAATAACATACTTTACCAGTGACTATTGAGAAAGAAAACTGAATTACCTCTGCACACCATCCAACCTAGTACTACCCAGGGATATAAAAATATCTGCTTAGCTAGAAGAAGGAACCTTGGAGAATAAATAGAGCAGAAGGATTAAGGCTTTATTTTGCTCCCATTTCCTAGTTGCAGTCAGGATGATACTTTAAAAACACTAATCTGAATATGTCATTGTCCTGCTTAAAATCCTTCAAAGGCGTCTCAAAGGCTGAGCCCAACCTGTACAGCAGAATGAAAAAGCCCTCCATGATCTGACCTTTGTCCTACTCTACAGCCTCTTCCCAGTTCCATTTGAATCTTTGGCCTCACCCGCTTGTTGTTAGGCCACAGCATGCAGTGCTTCTTCTTTACCTGGCAACTTATATCATTCATCAGAGTTCAGTATGCACATAACTTTCTCAGGGTGGGTCCTCTGTTCCTCTTTCCTTCCACACTTACAATACATGTCACTGTGTGAAAATTATTTATTCAAAGTCTGTTGTCTCCACTACATGAAGAATTTCCTGATGGCAGGTTTGTTACTGAAGGTATTTGTACTACATATCCACCAGAAACATGATAGTCTCCCACCCTTTGAGCATCCTTCCGGGACATTCCTATCGAAATCAACCCCTCACTGCCCTCCCCTGTAACCAGTGGTGTGCTAGTAAATGTTTAACAATCAGTTTTCTAAAATGAAAGAGAAAGAGGGAATGCTCATTGGCACCACTTGCCAATTTCTGTGGTGTAAATATTCCCATCATGGCTGATTTCAAGCTACTGACACTTTAATAATTAAACAACTCTCAACATTTTCAAAAATTTAACAGTCTGCTCTCAAACTGGTACCAGTTGATTCCAGCATACTTCTACCTGTAACTCCCTAGTCTCCTAACTGGATTTAAGTTTCTTCAGAGTACCCATCCTTATCTGATATTCTATTATGTAATCATAATTTATTTAGGTATTGTTTTTCTTTCATACTGGAATTTAACCTTGAGATTTTGTCCTTTTTTACTGCTATATCTCTAATACCTAGAGTAAGGTCTGTTATAGGGTTGGGGCTCAAAAATAATTGTTAAATGAATAACTAATGAAAAGTGCTGCAAAGGGAAATATTTAATTCTGACCCTTTTGCCACTTCTCTTACCCTGTAACTGTTTCCTCTTTCTAAAAGACGAGGAGCTAAAATGATCATCTGAGAAACTAAAATACATTTATAAAGTAAAGTGATACAAGTTTTGCTTAATGTGTATTCAAAGCAGATATTCTAGGTCTCAAAACTTACTTGTTGGTTTGGTCCACAAGTATAGTGATCTCATTTGTAGTTAAATCAACATCCTTTTGGTCCCAATGTATCTGTAATGAAAATATATTCAGGTAGCAAACATGAAAGTAAGTCTGAGTAATTAACCATAATACTATTATTGCCAATATAGTCTTCCCTATAAAATTTTAAATAACTTGGAGCTAAATAATTATTTATGTAGTTCAGCCTTTTAAATACATATAAAAATTTTAAATCTCTCCCACTGTATGTTGTAAAATCTTGTAAGTGTACATCAGTCCATCAATTGATTGATTTTACATCAATTGAAAAACCGCCTTGTATTTTTAGTTTATTTGAGAGAATACAGACATAAGGTATATAATGAGAAGCAGGCAGGGGGAAAGTCTTCCAGTACAGAGGTAAAATATAGTCAAAAAAGGTATCCCATATCTGAGACATTGCAATAAAATTATATTTTAGAAAGATTAATGCTAAACTATAATCTGGTATTCATTAGTACCATGGACCCTGAGAAAGAAGGTACCTCCTAAGAAGGGCTCCTTGTGGCTAACTTTAAAAATGAAACAGCCTAGCAGCCATTTCTACACGGGGGCCTGACCCACAAACTGCACCTCATGAAGAAGCCTGCACTGAACTAACCTGCCTCTGCCTTGAACTGCCTGCCTACTGTGTTTCGGCCATCTGAGCCAGACCTTATGAAGGAGTTCCTGGAATCCTGTCTGAAGCAATAGGGCTGAGGTTTTCCACATCCAATCAGAGCCACCACAACTATATCCCTATCAACAGCTTTACCAACCAATCAAGACAGTGCCTTTTTGAACCAATCAAACTGAGAGGATTTGGAGTCCTCGTGCATAAGGATGGATCAATCAGGGACCAGGGGCTGGGACTTCTGTCTATATAAGCCACCTCCCATGTGGCTCAGAGAGGGTGCTTTCCCTTTCCACCGAAGACAGTGTTTCCCTGGTTGCGTTGAAACACTGAAGATGTTTCACTTGAGCAGAGTGGATCAGACCAGCACAGCACAAAGCAGACCAGCAAGGGGCAAAGCAGAGCAGAGTGGCCAGAGAGAGGCCTAGCCCCAGGGCTGCCTCACAGCTGTGGTGTATCACAAGTGAGCTGTTTTGGACCAAATAAAGTTCCCTTCACCACACCCCAAACTGGGAGTTCCTATTGGCACTGAATTGGCACCAATGACAATCAGTTGACAGTACTCACAGAAAACTGTAGGTTCAGTGCTTCTCCCATGTCATCAGCCTGATAATTTAGAACTTCTTGCAAACTCCTAATGAAAATTTTGGTTTAAAAATTATATTAATTGATTTTATAACATTTCAAAAGTAATAAATGTTCAATGGAAAAATTGGGGGCCCTACAGAAATGTATACAATTCCATGTAAATTTCTTCTCCTCCACCTTCCCACTCCTTCCTGGAGTTAACCTCTATTTACTAGAGATTAACTAGTTTTGATTGGTTGGACCAGTGCTAACATAGACACTGCTGGGTCTGAATGGAAATGATGGAAAGGAAACCAGTGATTCTCAACCAGGGGCTATTTTGCCCCCAGGGACATTTGGAAAAATCTGGAGACATTTTTTGTTGTTACAATTAGAGGGTTGCTACTGGCATCTAGTGGGTAGTGACCCTATATGCAGCTCCACATCCTACAATACCAGCACAGCCTTCCACAACAAAGGATGATCCAGACAGACATGTGTCAGTGGTTCCTCAAACCCTGCTCTAGATTGTCAGGGTACACAGTGTAAATCTAGTCAGTTTGTTCTTCCACTAACAGTACATGAGAGGAGAATCCTGTTCCCCAATCTGTTGTCCACTCTATATTTTATGAAAAACTTTTTAACAGCTGTCAATCTGTAAACAGAAAAATATTTTATTTTCATTTGTATTTCTCTGATTATTAGTAAGGTTGAGAATATTTTCATTTTTTGATTAACCACATATACATACATATGATAACACATATGTAAAGGTTTGGCAAAAGCAGGTTTACAGCTGTGAGTACACAAAACAGTTTTTTCTGGTATTATTATTAATTGTATGATTTATTTGTATTACTTGTCTTATTATTGTTATTATTTCACATTCTTACTTATGATTTATTGTTTAGGTGATGGCAGGTAATTTAACCTACTTTTGCCTACTCCTGTATATTTATACATCAGAGATACTAATTCACTGTCTATCATATGTTGCCATTATTTACCTCACAGGATATGAGGTGGAACCAAAAATAAGCCAAGAATTTACTTATTAAAAATTGTATATTTATTCTTACATATTTAAACTTCAGTCACCTTCAAAGTACTCTTCATTTGATGCAATACACCTATCGAGACATTTTTTTCCACTGCTCAAAACAATTTTTGAACTCGTCAATTTTGATGCCTTTTAGTGCTTCTGCTGTTTTTTGTTTCACCTCTACCACATTGGCAAAATTTTTCCCTTTGAAGACTTTTTTCATCCAGGGAAACAAAAAAAGTTGCTTAGGGTGAGATCGGGTGAATAAGGAAGGTGGGGAATGTGGGTCATGCCGTCTTTTAGTCAAAAACTGATGAACACTCAGTGCAGTGTGGACAGGTGCACTCATAAAGCACCCATTATGAAATGGGCACACGCTCTGAAAGAGTCTTCAAAAAAGATTCACTGAAGCCAAATGCAGCCTCTTACAACACCACCAGCTGGTATGTTGATACAGATGGGTTCCTAGAACACACCTAGTGGGGGCAGTCTGTACTACAAGGGGCCCACCCACCAAAAGATAATTCTGGTTTTTCTGTGGGTCCCCCTCATATAGTTTGCCTTTTAACTTAAAACAATTTATTAAATATCTGTAGAGCATGCAGGTTTTCATTAAAAATATTGTGTACTGTCCAAAGTAACTTTTCCATCTGGATACCTTCAAGATACCAGGCTCTGTTTATTTTACTGGTTGATAATTAGAGGAACATTTGGCTTTTCCCCATTTTTGAAGATTTACTTGACTATTAGTTATGCTAAAATTCAAATTCATCTAAACAACACACATTATTGAAATTGAATACCTTGTATGTGTCTGTGTGTGTAAAATCATTTATGACTAAATAACTAAGACTTACTAGATAAAGTCATGGAAAACCATTTACTTACTTCCCCAAAACAGGACTGAGTTCTTTTAAATCTTCCAATGATGGATTTTGGTCCAGAAGTTTCTTAAACAGAGCCAGTGGGAAAGGAATATTGGCAACATTTAAATTGTATAGGGAGAGTCCACACAGCATCCCAAAGAGAAAATATTTCTTCTTCTCAAATTTGGTCTGGAAAAATAGAAGGGGGAAAAAAGTCCCTAATGTACTTACATCAGTTATCCAATGGGATAATTACATTAGTAAAAAAATGATTTTGTTTTCCTTTTCTAAAAACCACAGATTAGAAACAAAATGAACTTCAGGAAAATAAAAATCTGAGGTTCTTCTTTAAAAATCATTTTATTGATTATGCTATTATAATTGTCCCAGTTTTTTCCCCTTTGGCCCCCTCAGCCCCATACCCCGCTTAATCCAGCAATCCCCCCACCTTAGTTCATGTCCATGGGTCATACATATAAAGTTCTTTGGCTTCCCCATTGCCTATACTATTTTTAATATCCTCCTGTCTATTTTGTACCTACCAATTATGGTCCTTAATCCCTGCACCTTTTCCCCCATTCTCAGCCTTCCTCCTCCCAGCTGATAAACCTCCAAATGATCTCCAAAGCTGCGATTCTGTTCCTGTTCTAGTTGTTTGCTTAGTTTGTTTTTTTACATTCAATTGTTGATAGTTGTGAATTTGTTGCCATTTTAAAGTTCATAGTTTTGATCTTCTTTTTCTAAAATAACTCCCTTTAACGTTTCATATAATAAGGGCTTGGTGATGATGAATTCCTTTAGCTTTTACCTTATCTGGGAAGCACTTTATCTGCCCTTCCATTCTAAATGATAGCTTTGCTGGATAGAGTAACCTTGAATGTAGGTCTTTGCATTTCAGGATTTCAAATACTTCTTTCCAGCCCCTTCTTGCCTGTAAGGTTTCTTTTGAGAAATCAGCTTATAGTCTTATGGGAACTCCTTTGTAGGTAACTCTCTGCTTTTCTCTTGCTGCTTTTATGATTCTCTCTTTATCTTTAACCTTTGGCACTTTAATTATGATGTGTCTTGGTATAGTATACTTTGGGTCTAACTTGTTTGGAACTCGCTATGCTTCCTGGACTTATATATCTATTTCCTTCTCCAAATTAGGGAAATTTTCTTTCATTATTTTTTTCAAATAAGTTTTCAATTTCTTTCTCTTCCTCTTCTGGCATTCCTATGATTTCGATGTTGGTACATTTGGAGATGTCCTAGAGAGTCCTTATACTATCCTCTGTTTTTTAAATTCTTTTTTTCTTCTTGCTGTTCTGGTTGAATGCTTATTTCTTCCTTCTGTTCCAAAGCATCGATTTGAATCCCAGCTTCCTCCCCTCCACTGATGGTTCCCTGTAGATTTTTCATTTCACTTACAGTGTAACTTTCATTTCTTCATTTATGTTGTTGCCATACTCAATGAATTCTTTGATCATCCTGGTCACCAGTGTTTTGAACTCTGCATTTGATGGGTTGATTATCTCTATTTTGTTTAGTTCTTTTTCTGGGGTTTTGTTCTGTTCTTTCATTTGGGCCATATTTCTTTGTCCCCTTAATTTGGAAGCCTCCCTGTGTTTGTTCCCATGTATTAGGTAGGTCTGCTTTGACTTAGTCTTAGTAGTGTGGCCTATTGTAGAAAAGACACCTGAAAATTATGTGGGGCAAAGCCTTAGGTTTGTCAGAGTGGGCCAAACTGCTTCACTGCTCCATGGCTCTATTTGGGCAGAGGGCTCGGAAAGCGGAAAATGCCACTGCCTGGCCTTTGGAGAATTACCTGGTACTCACCCATTTCTAGTCACTTCACCCACTTGTATACAGCTGGTGCCCTTCCGGCTGTTGCTCTGGTGGTGAATCCAAGAGTGGGTGGGTTTGTGTATATTTTAGTCTGTGCAGGCCCTTTAAGCTGAGTCTCCTGAGCATCCTGAAGTTTCTTCTGCCATCCCAAGCCCCACTGGTTTTTACAGCCAGCAGTTATGGAGATTTATTTTCCCAGTGCTAGAACCCTGGGCTGTACCATGTGGCCTGGGGCTGGGATCACCTGCTGCCAAGGTATCCCTCCCAATTTTTGTCCATCATATGTGGACGTGGGATCGTCTATTCTGCCGCTGCCTCTCAATGCCACACCCCATATTCACACCTCTCCACCCATCTCTGTGACTCTGCCCCTCCTAGTCTGGGTGATTGTGGTTTCTTGGTTGTCAGACTCCTTCACAGCTCGATTTCCTGATGGCTCTGGGTGTTACTTGTTTTGAGATCTAGTTGTAATTCTCTCTATGGTTGTGTGAGGAGGTAAAGCACATCTATTTACACCTCCACCTTAACCAGAAGTCACCAAAATCTAAGATTCTTAAACAGGCAATAATACAATTCAAAACTCTTCCATAAATTAAAAGAAAAATTAAGAATTCACAATACTAAATGAAGTTACTTTTTGTTAGTAACAGCATATCTGGAATATAAAATATATGCTCAGATAGCCTTATAAAGTAAGGTTTTCAATATTTAATTTTACAGTCTTTGCCTTCAAATTCATATAGAAAAATGACACTGTGGGAAGAAGGGTGAACTTTACACTCTGAGCAGGCATCATGTATGTCAAATATGTATCAGATGAGTGGTGTCCTTTTGGCAATATAGCTTTCAACCTAGGTGTCCTTATGGGGACAAGCATATGAAGGTGACTGATGCTGTTGACCTTGAAGGTGGCAATGAACTATGGATACATGCAACAACATGCATGAGTCTCAGCATCATTATGCTGAGTAAAAGAAGACAGACACAAAGATTACTTACGATTTCATTTATATAAAATTTTAGAAAATTCAAACTACTCCATATGAGAGTCGTTGCTGGGGCATGAGGTAGGGGGCATGAAGGGAACAGTAAGGTTAAAAAGGGATACAAGGAAATTTTGAGGGATGATGTTTATGTTCATTATCTTGATTATGGTGAGAGTTTCATGAGTATATATGTCTATCAAAATGTGTCAAATTGGACAATTTATGTCCTGTTTATTGTATTTCAAGTAACTTCATTCAAGTATCCTTTAAGTTGTTTAAAAATGTAATGTGCATATGAATTACCTGGGAATCCTATAAAATACATGTTCTGATCTGGAGTAGGGCCTGAGCTTTTGCTTCTCACGCAGCTCCTAGGTGGTTGTGGAGCTGCTGCTCTGTGGACCATATTTTGAGTAGCAAGGCTCTCTATGACCTAATTTTACATTATTAGGTATCATTCTCATGGTGCAGTATATAGTATACTTTTTTTGTTCTGAAAAACTGTAAGAAAATAAGTAAAAACTCACATTGACAGGAAACCACATGTAGGAACCCTCTTCAGGATATATGAACAGTCCATATTCTGACTTGGTCATCTCTTCAAATACACAGTGGAAGAACTCGGACTTTACTCCTGTACCCGCTGAACAAATTTCTTCAGTAAATTCAATCTGAGGAAAGAGAATACTCCCAACATTAAAATATAATGCCTTGACCTTTATGGAAAAGTTTCAAACCTCCTGCAGTCACCAGAATTCCCAGAATCCCACACCCCATACCTCACTGCAATCTGTACTCCCTCAATTTGCTACTGAGCAGCTGTGAACCTTACTGTCAGATTATCATATATGGAATGCACAGGTCCTTTCCACTGCCATACGAATCAGTGAAGGGGGATTCCAGCAAGACTTAGCATTCACCAGTTATGTTGACCAGCATCTTAAACCACATTTTGATGTGCTTCAATCCCCTGAGCCACCAAATCCCGATTCTTTTATCTTGCTGCCTTCATCCCTTCATTCAGACCTTACAACTTTGGCTTCAGACAGCAAATGATGTTTCTCCTGCTTCTCCCTCATTAGGACTTCTGATAAACAGCCCTTTGCAGGAACCATCAGACCTGACTATCCATATCTCTTATGTGGGAAATTAATATAATTAGTCCTGTTTTCTGAAGTCTACTTCCTTTCTGGCTAATTTCTTTTTATCTTTTTAGTATTAGCACCACTAAGCATGACTAAGAGTTCCCTTTTTGCCTGGAAGATCTTATCTGTGGCCACTTTGATCCACCAATTCCTTGGCCGCAGACCACCATCTCCAAAGGCCTGCCTCACATTCCATCTGGATATTCCCAGTAACAAATTAAGCTTACTTCCGGTGTTCTTATTTCTGCTCATTTACTATAGCAGGTCTACCTTTGCTGTGGTCAGGACCCACTCATAACAGGCCTTGACAACCTTGCCTTGTTCAGAGTTTGTATTTTGACTGGATCTGTCTTGAAGTTTACCTTCTTACCTGATTGCCATCTGCTGTAGGTAGGCCCCTTTTCTCTCCATTTCCTCATAATCAAAATTTAAAGGAAAGTACAGAGGGTACAGAGGGAGACATATGACTAGAGGGTCTGGCTTATAAAAGAGTTTCTTTGTTTCCCATTGGCGTCCCAAGCTGGGAAATATCCCTCTCTCACCCTCCAAGTTCTGGTTTCTTCTCTGAGAGCCTAACTCTTCCACTCATGACTGATATCAGGAAAATACACTCCCTTCTGAAGACTATAGCTGTAATCTACAGAGTTAGTCATTATTTTATGACCTCAATATGGCAGATAATCTGGGTCACCACAAAATAAAATTCCTACATGTGCCCACAAAGGATGAAGTGAAACATAGCTAGTTAGATCCAATACAGTAATAGAAGGTCTATAACTAAAACCAGAGCCAAAATGCAGGGAAAGTATTTCTTTCACCTGCTGCCTGTTGATTGTATTAACAGCCCCAATCTTCATTCCTTCTTGACCCAAGTCTTTTGCATGTGACTTTGCAATTCTTCTCATTAAAGAGGCTAAGTATATTTTGCCAGCCCTGGATGTAGGTTCAGTCATGTGACTTGCTTTGACTAAAGCAATGTTTGTTTTGTGACTGGGCTTGTTTTCTCATACCTCTGGCACTGCTGTGAGAAGAACATGCTTGCTAGACCCAGAAAGAAGATGAAAAACACAGGAATATGAGCCAAACTGCCCCAGCCAGGCCTAGCTTACATTCAGTTCAACCAGATGAGTTGAACCTAGATCAGCAAATCCTCAACTGAATTGCAATTAAAATAAATTATTGTTATTTTTAAGTAATTAAAGTTTGGTATGATTCATTATACATTGTTATAGCCATACTAGTTAACTTATAATTCCAATGTTCAGTTAAACTCCCATAGCTTTTCTCTGACCGATAAGTGATGAATTCTGGAAATCATAAGGTTGGTAACTATATGCAAATGCATACTCTTCCTTTGCTACATTATATAAATGTTTCCCTCCCACATTTGTAAAAATGTCTAATGAAACTTTTTACTGTACCACTAATTCTTTCTGGAGCTCAGTGTCTTCAGTTTGGCTTAACTGACGCAGGGCATCTTCAATTAGGTGACTTCTTCTGACTCGAAGTAAAAATATGGGAGTTGTAGGGAATCCATTCTCTCCTGGTGGATTCACTTGCCCAGTCTTTTTTAACATCCAGAAAAATAAATATTTTAGGAATCCTCATAGGAATACAAGAAAGTATTGAATATTTCAAATAAACCTATTTTGCTTAACATACAATTATGCCTACCATTGCTATAGATACTTATATTGTAATTATTTAAGGAAAAGAGCATTATATGTACACCATGGAAGATAAAAAGATGGTAGGATGTGTGAAACTTTGGTACCTGGTAATTGTATGCAGGGTATTAATCATCATGGATGTACAGCCAAGTAATTAAAAGCTATCTCAGATCACTTAAACAGATCCTTAAAGGCAATAGGAGTGTTCAACACACTGAGACATTTACCCACCAGTCTTAAGAAGCAGAGTGTTCCTCAAGAATATTAAGGGCAGTTTAGGAGCTTAGGGGTAATGTTAGGTGTAGGAAAAAGACTAGAGGAAAGACTTGCTCAGAAAAGATTCACTTTTCTCCATCAAATAACTATGATCCACCTACTAAATGTGCATGGAAATTCCCTAAAAACATGTCACTGGTGGCCTCATTTTGTACCAAGCATTGTTCTCTGTCACCCTACATAGTACTTCCATTCAGCTTTTCTGCTTCTCAACATGTCCTCACCACTTTAGTCTTGTTTCTGCTGAATTTTCTTGAATGAGGTATCTAGCTTTGGAATTAGTATCCTTGCTTTGACCTTTAACACTTCTCTAGGAGGGCTTCTGCTCTATCACATAAACCAATGCCACCACAGTGACAGCAAGACAGGTGGATATCTATCCTATTCCAGGTTTCCACACTGGGTGTGGTCACCTGTATTAGCACTCTACAGGCATCTCAAAGAAGTGTGCATGATGTGGCTCTGGGCCTGGAAAAGCCCTGTCCCAGATCTCTGCCACCACTCTATACTAAAAAATTATATGTGATTCCACAAGATTTTTCTGGCTTGTCCCTAAGATGTTTGTTGTAAAGAAGCTCCACAGTTTGTAGGGGAATGGCACCAGTGCCATTTCTGGTCTTTCTTGATGGTGTGTCATCTCTTCCTGTGGCCCAGAAATCTGCAGCTCTGAGACACTTCAGCAATACTGACTGCTAAGCAACATGTTCCATGACTCTGAGAGACAGGGAGGCCAGCAATGTCCTGCATTGACTATACCAGGGAGAGGCGTATGTGTCCTGCTGTAGGCCCAGCCTTCTCTCACTTAATCAAGAATGGACTTGAAACCTCTATATCTTATCTTTCAGTTCTCCCATTCTCCATGTGTTGCTTTCCCATTTCTACATTTGTGCATTTGAATTTATAATCTAGTTTGGAGCTTACAATTTTGATTATGTCCATCATCTCTCCTCTGGGGCACAGGATTCTTGATTCTACTTGCTGCCCTCACTCATGACAACCACAACTAAGAGTTTTCTTGGCCTCAGACATTTTCCAGTCCTTCATAATATGTAACTTGCCTGAGTCCACTCTCCACCCAACCCTTACTAAGAGAGTAGACGAGTTATACAGGAAATTGCTGTAGAAGAAAATAACATAGTGGGAAAGATTCACTTAAAGAAAATGTAAGGGGAAGTTAGGTTTGGGAAGGAAAGACTTAATCTACTTTCTCCCATTACCAGGAGTATTTGGATGGGAAAAAAAGAGGCGGCTGAGAAATAGAAAAGATGAAAAAGTCAAATCTGATGACAGACACTAATGATAGTAACTAGAGGGAGAGTCCTTACTGATGGAATGCTTTTAGCAGGATGTATGTTATCCCTGTAGCTTGGTTATTATGAATAAATGTTGCATTTAGTGATTTATCAGGCATGGCTCCTTGGAAAATGTCATATAAGCTCTATAATTAATAGGGTATAAAAAGGAAAAGTTTATTACTGAAATGACTCCTTTCGTGTATGTCATATCTCAGGCTTTTCCATGTTTCACTTAGATGGTTCATATCCTTTGAATTATTAGCAAAACCAATGGGTATATTTCTGATTCCTGTGAGTCTTTGAAGTATAAACATCATAGAAAATAGATACGAACCTTTCCAAAGGAATGGCCTAGAAAACAAGCCTCAGCAATAAAAAAATGTTTGGAAAATCTTTAGCATAATGTCTGGGCACGGGGTGGGCATAAATGAGAACTAAGGCTGCTGGTGATAGAGAGAGACAAAATAGGATATAAGTGTTATATGGGAATAATACCACTACAAGAAAAAGAACAGAAGTGAGAGAGTAAATGAAAATACAGTAAAGTCACTGGAAATAAAAGAATATCAGTTGGGGCTTACAAATCAATCTCTAAGACTCAGCAGATACGAAAATCCAAAGACTAGGAACGTAGTACAGTCACTAAAACTGGATAGAGGAGAGGAAAAGAGCAGCTCCACAATCATTTCAGTATCGCTCATAGGAGGAAAACAAGGGATGCTATCTAAAGAAAGTGAGGACTCAGGCATCATACAATAATGGGAAACGTAAGTTAAAATTAAGTCGAAGTATCATGGTTAACCCATCGAATTAGAAAAGATCACAAAGCTTGGTAACATTGCATTGGTGAGAGAGTAAAAGAAGCATTTCATACATTGCTGGTAGTAACATAAATTGGTACAAATTCTACACACAGAACATTTCTTTTTATTTTTTTAAAATATTTATTTTATTTTATTTTTAGAGAGGGGAAGGGAAGGAAAACCAGAAGAAAGGAAACATCAATGTGGTTGCCTCTTGAGCATCCAGTACTGGGAACCTGGCCCACAACCCAGGCAGGTGCCCTGACTGGGAATCAAACCGCTGACCCTTTAATTCGCAGGCTGGCACTCAATCCACTGAGACACACCAGCCAGGGCAGAACATTTAATGATTAAGGAAAAGGGATCAACCATCATCCAACCTCCCTATGTGAATGATTTTTCAGAGTAACCAAACATCCCTGATTGATGAGGAAAAGTTCTATACAAGATTCAGTTCAAAACTTTGGAATAAATGATGATAGAAATATTGCTATTTTGCAAACTTCAACCAAAACAATGGATGGAATTATTAAATAAAAGGTCCATGGCCTGGCTGGTGTGTCTCAGTGGACTGAGTGCCAGACTGAGAACCAAAGAGTCACTGGTTCGATTCCCAGTCAGGGCACATGCCTGGGTTGTGGGCCAGGTCCCCAGTAGGGGGTATACGAGAAGCAACCACACAGTGATGTTTCCCTCCCTCTCTTTCTCCTTCCCTTCCCCTCTCCAAAAATTAATTAATTAAATAAATAAATAGTCCATAGGAAACATTACAATGGAAAAACATGTGGTCACCAACTGAACCCACTGTTTAATCTCAACATAAATAAGAGTAAAACAACCAGAAGCAATGCACTGAAGCATGGAGAGGTGAAAAGAAAGTGGGCCTGGGATTTGCTTCAAAATAATTCAGCAAAAATACTAACAACTACAAAAACAACAAAAGCAATAAATTGAAGTGTGGCAAAATGTCGGTGACTAAAACTTTGTGATAGGGTTCATTAAACCATTATCTCTATTTTGTGTATGTTTAACATTTTATGTAATAACAAAAAGGTAAGGCATACATACCCCCTTTTTTATGTCAGAATCAGCTTGCCATAATTTCATTTTGGATAGAAAATTAAAGATAAATGGAAATTTACTGAGAATAATGTGACAGTTTCTTTCAGGTGTCTAAAAAACAAAAAAATAACAGTTTTGATAATTAAAAGAAAAGAAAAACTTCATTCCTTTACCTCATCACCTTATTTTCCTTTAAACTTTTTTGGAATCTATTTTTAAGACTCCAAATTACTTAGAAATAAATTTCTAAGGAAATATATTCATTTTGTGAGTGAAAGATATTTAAGTTATCAGTGATCATCTGATTTAGAGAATTTTGCTTTGCAATAGGATATTTTCAAATCTTGATTTACCAAAGAGATATCTACATAGTTACTAATATGTCCCCTTTAAAATATGAAAATATTCAAAAGTAAAAAATGTTACTCTTACCAGGTTATAACACATAATGAGCATATTTATTTTTTTATAATTGCTCAACCAGTTGGAGAGTTCTTTTATGTTGAAAGTATTCTCTGGTAGCTGACGGTTAGCTTTGTTTACCTTAAAGAGAAGACCCGTGGATATCATTTTCTATCAATAAATTATGTAATCTGTTATATATATGGCCAATGTATAGATAATCAGAATAGAGCTCAATAAACCAACGCATTTATCAATGATGAAGTAAAGTTCTATAAAACTTCCATTTTTTGGATCTATTATTTCTTCAATTTTCACAAATATTTAAAAAGGTGTAAGATGTTGCCAGTGGAGATAGTAAAGCAATTTTTAGGGCACAGGTTTACTGGATAGTTTCTAGACTTTGAGAATAAAAGCACTATAGAAATCTAAGGCACTTTTGACAAATTCAGCCCTTTTCCATTAATTGATGAGTATTAATTTAGTACACAATGTTTCCTAGGTGTGGGGCAAAATATAAGCTAAAAAATTGTCATGGCTTACACATAGTTTAGTGTCTAATATAATAATCAGCAAACTATTTCTTAAATCCAGATAGTAAATATTTTGAGATTGGGACCATACAATCTCTGGTGCAACTATTCAACCCTGCCATTTTGTAGCACAAAACAGTCATAGACAATATATAAACAAGTGAGTGTGATGTGTTTCCATAAGCTGTCTATGTGTATAAATAGCCAACTGGCAAAAACAACTAATCAGGCATCTAGGATACAGTTTATCATTGGAGCAGTACTTACAGGTTTTAAGAAGGCCTCTTAGAGGAAGCATGTTGGAAAATCAGTAATGTAAAGCTCTGTCAAATCAAATAAATTCCAAAGACAGAAGGCAGGAAATAAAGAATCTAAGAACATAAACTAAGGAGAGAAAAACCAGATATACAGGGGAGAGGATCAACAAATAAAATGGGGGGTTCTTGGGTACTTGAAGCAGTGAAGTGGGGGACCACTCTGTAAAGTACATGATTTTCTGACCTCTTTGCTGTACATCTGAAACTAATACAGAATAACATTAAATGTAAACTAATAAAAAAATTGTAAATAAAGAAATTTTAAACATTGACTCTTAAAAAACAAACAACAACAATAAAAACAAAAAACAAACCCAGCTTCCTGGTAAGACTAATCCAGGAAGAAAAAGAAGGCAAATAACCAATATCAGAAATGAAGAATACACATCACAGAGAGAAGTCCCTATAAAACATCTTAAATCCTTATGATGTTTCTCACTTTTAAATCCCCAAGTATTTTATGCCAAACATTTCCCTTTTATACATTACTTTAAAAATATTCAACTCCACTTGATTCATATTGTCTTCTTAAGACTCTAACTGGCCATTCACAATAGCATCAAAATGAATGAAATACTTAGAAATCAGTTTAACCAAGAAGATGAAAGATCTGTACACCGAAAACTATAAGACTTTGATAAAAGAGCTTGAAAAAAAACCCCACAAGAAAATGGAAAGATATCCTGTGTTCATGGGTTAGAAAACTTAATATTATTTAAATATCTATACTGCATAAAGTAATCTATAGAGTCAGTACAATTCCTCTCAAAATTCTGATGGCATATTTCACATACGTAGAAAAAACAATTCTAAAATTTGTTTAAACCACAAAATACCCTGAATAGTCAGAGCAATCCTGAGAAAGAAGAACAAAGCTGGAGGTATCACACCTGCTGACTTATAACTATACTACAAAGCTGTAGCATTAAAGACAAAAACAGTCTGGTACTGGCATAAATATAGACACATAAACCAATAGAATAGAATCAAGAGGCCAGAAATAAATACTTGCATATTTTTAAAAAATATTTATATTCTAGAGAGGGGAAGGGAGAGAGAAAGAGAGAGAAATATCAATGAACCATTGGTATGTGCCTGGACCAGGGGCTGGAACTCACATCTCAGACATGCACCCTGACCAGGAATCAAACCAGTGACCTTTCACTTTACAGAATGACACCCAATCCATTGAGCCACACCAGTGAGGGCTAAATCCTTACATACTTGACAAGGGAGCCAAGAATACTTAATAGGGGAGGGAGAATCTCCTTAATAAATGCAGCTTGGACAACAAGGTAACCACATACAGAAATTGGACCCCTATCTTACACCACTAAGAAAAAGTTAACTCAAAATGGATTAAATACTTAAACATAAGACCTAAAACCCCTAGACAGACTCCTAGACATAAAACTCCTAGACAAAAAACATTGGAGAAAAGCTCCTTGACCCTGATCTTGGCAATGACTTTTTGTTTTTTCCTTATTATTGAATTTATTGGAGTGACACTGGTTAACAAAATTACATAGCTTTCAGGTGCATAATTCCACAACACGTCATCTGTACACTGTATTGTGCGTTCACCACCTGAAATCAAATCTCCATCCATCACCATTTATCCCCCCTATACCTTCTACCTCCTCGCTCCACTCCCCCAATCATCACATTGTGTCTTTGTCCATGCGTTTTTGTTCATTAGATTCCACATGAGTGAAATCATATGCCTGTCTTTCTCTAGCTTATTTCACTTAGCTTAATTGCTCTCCAGGTCCTTCCATGCTTTTGGAAAGGGTAAGATTTCCTTCTTTATCATGGCTGAATAGTATTCCACTGTGTAAATGTACCGTGGCTTTTTTATGCACTCATCTACTGATAGACACTTGGGCTGCTTCCAAATGTTGGCTACTGTAAATAACGCTGCAGTGAACACAGGGTTGCATATATGCTTTTGAATTAAGTGTTTCAGGATTCTTCATATACATTCCTAAAAGTGGAATCCCTGAATCATAAGGCAGTTCCATTTTTAATTCTTTGAGGTAACTCCATATTGCTTCCCACAGTGGCTGCTCCAATCTGCATTCCCACCAACAGTGCACAAGGGTTCCCTTTTCTCCACAACCTCGCCAACACTTGTTTGTTGATTTATTGATGATGGTCATTCTGACAGGTGTGAGGTGATAGCTCATTGCAGTTTTAATTTGCACATCTCTGATGATTAGTGATATTGACCATCTTTTCATATGTCTATGGGCCTTCTGTATGTTTCTTTAGAGAAGTGTCTATTCAGGTCCTTTTCCCATTTTTTAATTGGGTTGTTTTTTTCCATGTTCAGTTTTGAAAGTTCTTTTTAAATTTTGGATATTGACCCCTTACCGGATATATTGGCAAATACATTCTTCCATTCAGTGGGTTGTCTTTTTATTTTGTTGATGGTTTCTTTTGCTGTGCAAAAATGTTTTTGTTTGTAGTCTCATTTGTTAATTTTTTCTTTTGTTTCCTTTGCCTGAGGAGATATATCAGATAAAATACTGCTATGGACAATGTCTAAGATTTTACAGCCTATGTTTTCTTCTAGGATCTTTATGGTTTGGGGTCTAACATTTGAGTCTTTAATCCATTTTGAATTTATTCTTGTGTGTGGTATAAGAAGATGGTCTAGTTTCATTTTTCTGCACATACCTATTCAATATTCCCAGCACTGTTTATTAAATAAACTATCTTTAACCCAAACTATCTTTAACCTATTGTATGTATTTGCTTCCTTTGTCAAATATTAATTGACTGAAAAGGTGTGGGTTTATTTCTGGGCTCTCTATTCTGTTCTATTGACCTATTTGTCTGTTTTTTATGTCAGTACCATGTTGTTTTGATTATTCTTGTCTTATAATGTAGTTTCTTTGATATTAGATAGTGTGAGTCCTCCAAGTTTATTTTTCTTTCTCAAGATTGCTGTTTCTGTTTGGGGTCTTTTGTATCTGGTAGGAATTGTGTTGAATCTATAGATTGCTTTGGGTAGTACGGACATTTTAATGATGTTAATTCTTCCTATCCATGAACACAGTGTATGTTTCCACTTGTTTGTATCTTTTTCAATTCCTCTCTTTAGTGCCTTATAATTTTCCAAGTGTAGGTCTTCTACGTCCCTCATTAAATTTATTCCTAAGTATTTTTTGAAGCAATTGTGAATAGGACTGTTTTCTTAGGTTCCATTCTGATAGTTCATTATTGGTATATAAAAATGCAACTGATTTCTAGATATTTATTTTGTATCCTGCTACTTTACTGAATTTATCAGTTCAAATGGTTTTTTTGTGGAATCTTTAGGGTTCTCTACATACAGTACCAGGTCATCTGCAAATAATGACAATTTTGACTCTTTCCCAATTTGAATGCCTTTTATTTCTTCTTCTTATCTGATTTCTTCTTCTTATCCAGTACTGTGTTGAATAGGAGTGGTGAAAGTGGACACCCCTGTCTTGTTCACAACCTTTAAGAGAAACACTTTTAGTTTCAGCTTGTTGAGTATAATGTTAGTTGTGGGTTTGTCATATATGGCCTTTATTATGTTGAGGTATGTTACCTCTATTCTCACTTTGCCGAGAGTTTTAATCATAAATAGGTGCCAGATTTTACTGAAAGCTTTCTCTACGTTTATTGATATGGTCATGTGGTTTTTATCCTTCATTTTGTTTATGTGGTATATCATGTTTATTGATTTGTGGATATTGTACTAACATTGCACTCCCAAAATAAATCCATTTGATCATGGTAAATGCTCTTCTTAATATATTGCTGGATCTGGTTTGCCAATATTTTGCCGAGAATTTTAGCATCTATGTTTTTCAGGGATATTGGTCTATAATTTTCTTTCTAGTGTCTTATCTGGTTTTGGAATTAGGATAATGCTGGCCTTGTAAAATGAGTTTGGAAAGCTTCTGTCCTCTTGAATTTTATGACACGGTTTGGGAAGGAGAGGTGTTACTTCTTGGAATGTTTGTTAAAATTCACCTGTGAATCTATCAGGTCCAGGGCTTTGGTTTGTTGGGAGTTTTTTTTATTGTTACTTCAATTTCAGTAGTTGTAATCTGTCTATTCAGATTCTCTGATTCTTCCTGATTTAGTTTTGGAAGACTACATTTCTAGAAATTTATCCATTTCATTCAAGTTGTCCAGTTTATTGGCATATAGTTGTTCATAATATTTTCTTACAATCATTTGTATTTCTTTTTATTCATTTTTTGTTTAAACATTTTTATTGTTGTTCAAGTACAGTTTTCTGCTTTTCCCCACGCCCTTCCTTACCCCCCAGCCTTCCCCACCTCCCTCCTCTGTTTCCATCCCCCCTTGTTATTGTCCATGTGTCCTTTATACTAGTTCCTGCAAACCCTTCCCCTTTCCCCCTGAAATTCCCTCCCCTCTCCCCTCTGGTCACTGTCAGCCTGTTCTCAATTTCAGTGTCTTTGGTTATACTTTGCTTGCTTGTTCGTTTTGTTGATTAGGTTCCTGCTAAAGGTGAGATCATATGGTATTTGTCTCTCACTGCCTGGATTATTTCACTTAGCATAATGCTTTCCAGTTCCATCTATTGCTGTCACAAAGGGTAGGAGCTCCTTCTTTCTTTCTGCTGCATAGAATTCCATTGTGTAAATGTACCATAGTTTTTTGATCCATTCATTTACTGATGGGCACCTAGGTTGCTTCCAGGACTTGGCTATTGTAAATTGTGCTGCTATGAACATTGGGGTGCATAGGTTCTTTTGGATTGGTGTTTCAGAGTTCTTAGAATATAATCCTAGCAGTGAATTTGATGGGTCAAAAGGCAGTTCCATTTTTAGTTTTCTGAGGAAATTCCATACTGTTTTCCACAGTGGCTGCACCAATCTGCAATCCCACCAACAGTGAACTAGGGTCCCCTTTTCTCCACATCCTCTCCCAACACTTGTTGTTTGTTGCTTTGCTTATGATGACCATTCTCAATGGTGTGAGGTGGTATCTCACTGTGGTTTTAATTTGTATCTCTCTGATAGCTAGTGATACTGAGCATCTTTTCATATGTCTCTGGACCCTCTGTATGTCCTTCTTGAAGAAGTGTCTGTTTAAGTCCTTTGCCCCTTTTTTAATTGGGTTGCTTGTCTTCTTGGAGTGGACTCGTGTAAGTTCTTTATATATTTTGGAGATCAAACCCTTGTCTGAGGTACCATTGGCAAATATGTTTTCCCATACGGCCAATTGGTTCTCATTTCATTTTAATACTGTTTTCTTTAGCCATGCAGAAGCTTTTTATTTGATGAGATCCCATTTGTTTATTCTTTCCTTTATGTCTCTTGCTCTTGGGATATATCAGTGAAAATATTGCTGTATGAGATATCTGAGATTTTCCTGCCTATGTTCTCCTCTAGGACTTTGATGGTGTCATGATTTATATTTAAATCTTTTATCCACCTTCAATTTATTTTTGTGTATGGTGTAAGTTGATGTTCAAGTTTCATTTTTTTGCACGTAGCTGTCCAGTTCTCCCAACACCATTTGTTGAAGAGGCTATTTTTACTCCATTTTATGCTGCTGTCCCCTTTGTTGAATACCTTTGTATTTCTTTGGTGTCAGTTGTTACTCCTTTTCTTTCATTTCTGATTTTATTTATTTGGGTCCTTTCTCTTTTTTTCTTGATGAGTCTGGTTAAAAGTTTATTAATCTTACTTACCATTTCAAAGAACCAGCTCTTGGTTTCATTGATCTTTTGTATTGTTTTCTTTTTTAGACTATTTTGTTTATTTCTGCTCTAATCTTTATTATTTCCTTCCTTCTATTCACTTTGGGCTTTGTGGCTGTTCTTTGTCAAGTTCCTTTAAGTATAAAGTTAGATTGTTTAGCTGAGATTTTTCTTTTTTCTTGAGATGGGCCTGTATGTTATGAATTTCCCTTTTAGGGGTGCTTCTGCTGTGTCACATATATTTAGGGTTGTTGTATTCTCATTTTCATGTGTTTCAAGGTATCTTTTGATTTCTTCCCTTATCTCACTATTAACCCATTCACTGTTTAATAACATGTTATTTAGCCTCCATGTCTTTGTATGTTTTTCAGTCTTTTTCTTGTGATTGACTTCTACTTTCACAGCATTGTAGTCAGAGAAAATACTTGATATGATTTCAGTCTTCTCAAATTTACTGAGACTTATTTTGTGTCCTAACATGTGCTCTCTCCTAGAATATCTTCCATGTGCATTTGTAAAGAATATGTATTCTGCCGCTTTAAGTTGAGATGCTCTGAAGATACCAATTAAATCCATCTGATCTAGTGTGTCATTTAAGGCCACCGTCTCCTTATTGATTTTCTGTCTGCAACATCTATCTATTGATGTCAGTGGACTGTTAAAATCCCCTAGTGATCAGCGCAGGAGTTTTGACCTGCTCTGTTTCTGACCTGGGACAGTTCACCCCTCCTTAGGCAACCTGGTGGCCCCCGCTCTGGGGGAGTCACCATATCGATGCCAAACTTAGTGCAGACACCTGATCAGCATAGCACAGCACACTGCAGCTCAGAACTCCTGGGCTCAAGCAATCCTCCTGCCTCAGCCTCCCAAGTAGCTGGGACTACAGGCGAGTGCCACCACGCCCAGCAGAATCCCCTGTGACCGTATTACTTTCAGTCTTTCCCTTTATGTCCATCAAGATTTGCTACACATATGTAGGTGTTCTTATGTTGGGTGCATATATGGGATATATTGTCTCTTGGATGGCTTTTTATCATTATATAGTGGCTTCCTTTTCCACTTACTATAGCCTTCATTTTATCATTTGTAAGTATTGCTTCTGCATCCTTTTTTTAAATTTTCCATTTGCATGAAATATCTTTTTCTATCCCTTTTAATCTGTACCTGTTTTTCATTCTGAGTTGGACCTCTTATTGACAGCATATATTGGGTTCTTATTTTCTTATCTATTCAGCTACCCTATATCTTTTGATTGGAGCTTTCACATTTTAAAGTAATCATTGATAGGTAAGTATTTATGGTCATTTTATTCTTTCAACTATGTTCCTCTGTTTTTTCTCCCTTCTTCTCCTTCTTAAAGCAGGTCCTTTAATATTTCTTGTAATATTGGTTTGGTGGTAACAACTCCTTTAGCTCTTTCTCATCTGGGAAGCTCTTTACTTCTTCAGTTTAAAATAACCTGCTAGGTAAAGTAGTCTTGTTGTAGGTCCTTGCTTTTCAGCACTTTCGATATTTCATGCCAATTCCTTCTGGTCTAAAATGTTTCTGTTGAGAAATCAGCTGACAGTTTTATGGCAGCTCCTTTGTAGGTAACTAACTGTCTCTTGTGGCTTTTAAGATTCTTTTTTTGTCTTTGACCTTTGACAATTTAATTATGATATGCCTTGGAGTGGGCCTCTTTGCATCCATCTTGTTCGGACTCTTGCATTTCCTGGAATGTGTGTCTTTTTCCTTCATCACCAATTTAGGAAGTTTTCAGTCATTGTTCCTCCAAATAGGTTCTTGATCCCTTGCTCTCCTTCTGGTACTCCTATGATGTGAATGTTGTTATACTTCATGTTATTACAAAGTCCCTTAAATTATCCTCACTTTTTTTCTTCTTTTTTTCTTTGTGCTGCTCTGATTGGGTGTTTTTCTACCTTGTCTTCCAAATCACTGATTTTAACCTCTGCTTCACCCAACCTACTGTTTATTCCTTCAGTATATTCTTCATTTCAGATAATGTGTTTTTAATTTCTGATTGGCCCCTTTTTAATGGTTTCTATGCCTTTTTTAATGCTGTTGAGTATACTTATAACCATTACTTTGAAATCTGTATTTGATAAATTGAGATGATAAACTGTACATAATATTTTCTCCTACTGGCTTTTTATCTGGAGATTTCTCCTGTTCTTTCATTTGGGACCCATCTCCCCATTTTGGCTGCCTCTTTGTGCTTGTTTCTATGTATTAGATAAATCTGCTACAATTCCCAGTCTTTGTGGGGTCGACTTATATAGTAGGCATTTTGTGGGTTCAGTGTTGCTGTCTCCTTGATCACCTGAGCTGGGTGCTCCAGGAATGTCCCTTGTGTGGATTCTGTAGGCCCTCCTGTTGTAATTGAGTCTTGGTTGCTATTGGCCCATTTGTACATGGGATACACTCTCAGGCTGGTGTGAGGCTCATCTCCAGCCGTGGTGTGCAAAGTGCTGACCACATGAAGCAGAATTCACCTCTGCAGTGTTTGGTGCCTACTGAGATCTCACTTTGAATATGCTGCTTCTGAAGCTTGCTGGATCCTGCTTTGATGTTGTCTGAAGCTGGCCATTATGTGTGTTGGTCTGGGCCTCTTGGGAGGTATGCTGGTGCAGACCAATGAAAGATGCTGCCTGTGAGTGGCCTTCAGCAACTGGTTTAGAGCCACAAGTGGTGCAGTTTGCGGCTGCCTCTGCTAGACCTGGGTTTGTGCAGAAAGGACCAAGCTGGTCACCAAGGCATGCTTTTACCAGCACTAGGCCTGAGGACACATTCATCTGCTGGCTGCTTGTTAGGTTCAGTTACCCTTCCATGTGGATTCTGATACTACGCACAAGCCTGAAAGCTTGTCAGTGAATTTATTGATATGATACCAAAGCACATGCAACAAAAGAAAAACTAAAGAAATGAACTACATCAAACTAAAAAGCCTGTGCACAGCAAAAGAAACAGTCAACAAAATGAAAAGGCAACCTGTGAATGGGAGAAAATATTTGCAAATCATATATTTTATAAGGAATTAATATCCAAAATATATACAGAAGTCATGTAGCTGAGCAAAAAAACAATCTGATTATAAAATAAGCAGAGGAACTGAACGGATATTTTTATTCAGATGGCCAACAGGTATGTAAAAAGGTGCTCAACATCACTAATCATCAGGGAAATGCAAATCAAAACCACAAGGAGGTATCATCTCACACATGTTAAAATGGCTATCACCAAAATGACAAGAGATAACAAGTGGTGGTGAAGATGTGAAGAAAAGGGAACTTTTATGCATTGTTGGTGGGAATGTAAATTGGTGCAGCTGTTATGACAACAGCATGGAGTTCCTCAAAAAATTAAAAACAGAACTACCATGTGATCCTGTAATCCCACTCCTGGGTATATATCCAAGGGAAATTAAATCACTGTCTCAAAGAGATACCTGCGACCCATGTTTATCACAGCCGTGTTTACAGTAGCCAATACAGAAAAACAACCTAAGCATCCACGGATTGATGAATGGGTAAAGAATATGTGATAAGACCTCCCACACACACACACTAGCATATAATTTAGCCATGAGAAAGAAGGAAATCCTTACATTTGTGACAACATGGACAGACCTCAAGGACATTATGTTAAGTGAGATAAGGCAGACAAAGAAACACAAAAATCGTATGAATTCACTTATATGTAGAAGCTAAAAAGGCTGAACTAAGAAACAGAAATTAGAGTGATGGCTGTCAAGGGCTTCGAAGTGTACATACTTCCAGTTATAAAATGAATTAAGTTCTAGGGATCTAATGTACATCATGGTGATTATATTTAACTGCACTTTACTATACACTTGAAAGTTGCTAAGAGAATAGCTCTTAAGTGTTAGCACCACAATAAAGAAATGGTAGTTATGTGAGGTGGTAGAAGTGTTAGCTAAAGCTATGACGGTAATCATTTTGTAATACATAAATGTATCAAACCAACATGCTGCATACCTTACATTTACACAATGTTATACGTCAATTATATCTCAATAACGCAGGAGAAGAAATATACTACTTTAGAAATATCAGTAACACATTAGTACTTCTGAAAAGCACTAACTCTTGTACATGTTTTCTCCTATTGAGACTGATATTCTGTGGTGAAATTTGCTTTGATTGCCATTTAGCAAATTATATTTGTAAAAGCATCTTATTTAGCTCATTTTTTAATTGAACATTGTCAACTTAAATCTCTTGTTTTATTTAAAATGCTCTGGCTTCTCCTTACCTCCAATAATCATTAAGTTTATTAGTAGCCTAACCTTAGGTTATTTCTAGATTATGCTGTGTACTCTATTGAAAATGCTATATCAATCTCACATTTGAATTGTCAGTGAATTTTTGTCCCATAGAATGGGACAAAAATAGGCTTACAATTGTGAGTATGTGGAACACAGAGTTTATTCTTGTTTTATTATTTATTAATTATTGTTTTTCTATTCAAACAACTGTAAACCTACTTTTACACCACCCTATATTTGTGCACCATATATATTATATATAATAGTACATATTATATAATAGTATAATTATATATTATACCAATATTATATAATAGTATAATATATGATTATTATAATAGTATATATTATATGCAATATATAATGATACGTGATACAATATATTATACAATACTATATGATGTGACATATTATATAGTATTATATATACAATATATAGTATAGTGTATGTACGTACATATACAAAATATACGTGTGTATATACACACGATATTGTACATTGTATATGTATACAACAATGCAACATTATATATTATGTGTGTATATTATATGTTATATGTTATGTTACATATACACTAATATGTATATTACTGTATTGCATATAATATAGTAATATGTGATTCAATATAATAATACAATAATACAGTATATAATATATTTTTCCAGTCTATCCAGTTAGCAAGACAAGCAAAATTTTGAATTATTAAGGGCTAAATAAAATATTTTCTTTCTGTTGTAAAAAATATAATAAAACAAGACTCCAGCTGGCTGAAACCTAAGAGATTTTGATTTAGTAAAATGGTATATAAATCCCTTTAGAGATTAACCCTTACCTTATACACTTTTTTCATTATTTCTAGAAGATTTTCAACATTGCGATTACTCTGATCTGTTTTAGGCCAACGATTCAGCTCAGCAATGATGGCTGATTTAAGCATCTGGACCAGTGTGTTGAGAGTAGATTCTTGCAAAGATGCCCAATACTGCCCTGAAGGGTGTAAAATCAGCCATGATAAATATATACTCCCCCACCCCGCCAAAGAAAACTCCCTTAGTTTCTACTGGGTTCTTCAATTGAGAAATAGGTAATATTTTCCATTTCTGATGGAATACTCCATAAAATATGTTTTCTAAGGTTATCATCCTGGACACTTGTTACTCACAGATAACATTTTTTTCATTATTAAGTATCATTGGAATTAAAAGCTCAAATTCAAGATTCTGAAGAAAGGTATTCATGCCTGATTACTTAATTGATTTCATGATTTTCAAACTGAAAATTCTATGGGTCATTTATAAAGTCTGAAAATATACATAGGTCAACACACACACACGTACACATACATATACACACACCATGTCATCAAAGGTATATATCTTATTCTGTAAAAAATAAAACCTATGTCTTCACACTTTATGAACACCTGGTATTTATGGATATATTTTTAAATAATATAAGAAAATAATATTTTAATATAACTGATATTAGAGCCCAGATATTGTACCTTTAAAAGACAATTCTCAGAGAACAAACCTTTCAAATGTTAAAATATATTGTCCGTCTAATGTAATTAAAGTAATATGACCCAAATGCACAAATTCCATACATGGATCCAAATGCACATGAAACTTTAGTATATAACAAAGGTGGCATTGCATATTAGTGGGAATGAAACAGATCATTCAATAAATGTTTGTGTACAGATGGAAACTAATCCAGAAAAAAATTTAATCAAGATAAATTTCATATGGATCAAAGATTTAAACATAAAATTGAGACAATAAAAATTCTAGTAAGAGCACAGGAATATTTTGTTTGTTTGTTTCAGAGTGAGGGAGTCTTTTTGAAGTATGACCCAAACTCAGAAACCGTAAAGGAAGATGTTAATATAGTAGGCTTCATAAAAATGTTTAACAATTATGCATGGCAAAAAATACCACAAATTAAAAACAGTTTTAAGAACCTAAAGAAAAAATGTGTAACTCATATTATTGCTAAAGAAAAAATTTGTGGCACATTGTTAATAAAGGATTAGCTGCCTTAGTAGTTTAAAATCTCCTAAAGATAAAAGAAATACTAACAACAAATGGAAAAAAGGGCAAGAGGAGAGAACTGATAGTTCTCAGAATATGATATACAAATGGAACTGAGATGTAAGAAAACTAGCACAACCTCACTCACAATGAGTAAATTAAAATTAAGATATTCTTTTTTTTATACTGGAAAATACCGAAGTTCGATAACATTGGAGAAAAATGCATGGGCTAATGCTCTCATATTTGTTCATGGAGCATAAACTGATACATCTGTCAGGGCTGCCATGTTGCCCAAACTCCAGGGCTGCAATTTACTTAAGACTATAATGTAAATGGTAGCCACTTAATGTGGAGCAACATGGTGGCCCAGACTTCCGTGGAGGGTCACTTGGCAAAATCTCTGAAAATTTAAAATGCATATATAATTTGACTCAGTAATTTTGCTTTCTAGAATTTTCCCTGCCTGTGTCATTTATATATGTACAAAGAAATGCATGTTAGGATTATTATAATAGCAAAAGTTTAGAAACAACTATTCATAGTATATCCTCCCAACAGAATACTATTCAGCCATTAAATATTATAGAATAAGGCAGTTCCATAGGTCTAATAACAGAATGCTCTCCGTGATACACTGTTATACAGGAAAAAGCAAGTTGTTAAATAATGTGAATGGTATGCTACCATTAAAAAGAAACAATACATTCTTTCAAAGGCTGCACAGGGAACTACATTCTATAGTGGCTTTCTGGGAAGGGAACTGGGTGGCTGATACTTCACAGGATATATCTTTGGTACTTTTTAAGCGTTGGATCTTGAACACTAGTTTAAAATTGTACAAGGACATCTTATTGCAGTGAATAAAAAAATAACACAAAGCTTAATATTTCTTTTCATCACCTCTTTTTAAAATGTTTAAAGTTTTATTTAAAACAATATGAGCAAGAAGTCTTAAAATGGATTGTCTTAACTGGATCTTCTGGTTATTAAACTCTGATATCAAAGCCATGTCCAAGTCTAAGAATTATACATGCCTTGTATGATAACAGTAATGTTTGTAATAGTTTTAGGTGTATCTTTTCAGTAATTCACATATACTCTTCTCAATTATTTTTACATTTTAAAATCTTCTATCAAAAATTTGCAACAACATGTACTTCAGACAGTGATTCTCTATTGCGAATACAGATAAAGTGACATGAAAGTAATCAGACTTACTCAGGATGTCTAAAGATCTGTCACTCATTTTACAAATGACCTGTGCAAATGGAACCACCAGAGTTTCTGAATTCCTAGAATCTTGCATCACAGGACATTGTGGGAGCAGAAGGAAAATGGATACCGCTTCTTGGTGTGGAGAAGCACATGGAAGAGCTCCGAGTAGATTCTCCTTGAAACATGTCATTATCTGCAGTTGAAACATGATCAGAGAAAGGCCCTGGGTAAGTTCTGAGACCATGGATTTGATTCCACCATTTTCCAATTGGAATGATTACTTTAGTTTTCCTGAAACCTGTTGTTCAGCACTCCCTGTGTCCCAAATGTCCCTGAAGTAGTGTGAGAACCATCCTCCCTATTTTATATTGGGGTGCATGAGGAAATAAAAGGGAACTTTTTTTTGCAAAGGTGGCTCAAGTTAGAAAGTGGCGGAGTAGGGATCCATAGCCAGATCTATCTCACCTAAAATCTACCATGGCAGAGAAAATGCCACATGTTCGCCTCACCAATCACGTTTCATCTTCCTCCTGAGTTCACAAAAGATGTTGTCTTTCAGCCTCCCCTGCAGTTAGGTGGGTCCATGTGACTGAGTTCTAGCTGATGCAATGTGAGTGAAGATGATAATATGACACTTTCAGCCACAGTGTCCCTCTCATATGACTTTATATATTCTCTTTCCTAATCTGCCAACCAAACGCAAAAGAGCTGCTAAAGGATTTAGTGGTCCCAGAGCCTAGAACTCTAGAAAGAAGCGCGAGTCACCCCTGCAGAGATGGGAAGGGCAGCAGAATATGCCGTCCCAAAATATGCCACTCTGGGATGACGACCATTGTGAGCTGAAGGAAAGTAAAAAAGAAAAAAAAAAACAGACAGCAAGCTTCTGGCTTCCCTCTATCTACCTGAAAACAGAATAGAGATTCCTTTTGTGAAGATGGCCACCTGCTCCCAACTTCCTGTACCAGGAAGGAAGTAACGACCATAGCAGAGATGATCTGGATGATCTGGCACTGAGAAAGAGTCTACATAAACAAACCTCACTAACCCTTTTCTACCATTAGTTTCCCCATATATTTGCCTTTCTACAATTTGGTGCCTCCAGAAGATCAAAGTCCTTTTCCTTTGTTTTGTCACTTCTCTACAAAATTATTGTACTAAGATATCATATAAGCCAAAGTTCTACCTGTGCATTTAAATTTCTCATCATTAAGTGTATATGAAGGATGCACCCATGAACAAACTTCTGTTTGTTTTTCACCTATTAATCTGTCTTCTCTTAGTCTAATTTGTAGGGCCCTGGCCAATGAAACTAAGTTTTCAAATTGTTTCACTAAGAACCCTTTCTCATGGAGCATTTTGTGTAACTAATGTTCTTTGGAACACATACTGGGAATATAGCACTCCAAGTTATCTCCCGTATCACCTAAAAAATTGTTTTTAAAATACACTTGATAAAATCTACTATTCTTCATCTTCGAAATAAAAAGGTAGTGTCCAGTACACATGAAGGAACACCCTCATCTTTTCCCTTCAAATGTAGGGACCCATAATGATATAAATATAACTTTAAACTGAAGACATTTGAGATACAGCTGATGCAGAAAGAAGTCTTCAGAGCTTCTCTTATCTGGCTAAAGGCTTCCAAGAGTAAAGCACCATATACCCCAAGCTTCAATTGCAGTTGGATGATGAGAAATTGCATAAACAAACAGTATCACAAGCTGTCGTATCTTCTATTTGTCCCCCCAGAAGCCCATTTGTCTGCCCTCAAACTCTGTTTGTTTTCTCTTTCTCTTCACTCCCTTTCCCTATTAAGTTGGTTTATAAGCCCTCATCCCTAGGTATTCGTGGAAACTTTTCATCCAAACGTTTCCTCATGCATGGGAATAAAGCTTGTTTTCTGTGGTCCTGTTAATCTGTCTATTATCAGTTCTCAAGCCCTCAAACACACTGAACCTAAATTGGTAGAGGGAAAGTTTTCCTTCCAGCACCACCCACAACCACAAAGTATTAAACCGGAATAGACCTTAAAGATGAACTCAACTCATATAGATAAATAAAGTGTGACCCAAAGATGATAAAGGACAAAGGATGTTGTTATCCTGCTTCCCACACCAGTGTTGTTTGCATGTTATGCTAGAAGTTATTCACCTCTCAAGCACCAGTTTTCTTATCTTGAAAATAAAATTATCATCATTTGTACATTTAAGTGCTCAAAAATAAAATAAGAGCCAGCACCTAATGATGGGGGGCTCAAGAGTTGGGAAATTTCAGTTTTAGGTAATAGTCAATAAGCTTAGTAATTAATGCACGTAAAAAGCTATTGATTCAGGAACTGAAGGAATGACCCACTCTGATTCTGGGAAACCACAGGCAGTTCCACCTGTGTGCCCCAGGAGGCCTGCAAATAATCAAGATGGTATCTGAGCCACTGTGTTCCAGGAAGAGACGCTCACTGCCTAGGTAGACAGATAAAGAATTACCCATCAGCAAATGAAAGAATGCTGCAGCTTTTTATCTGATTAAATTTTTCCCTCAATTCCAAATGCCTCACCTACACTTTTCTTCTCCTTATAAAAAGGGTCCGTTTGAAGTGGAGTTTAAGATGGTCTGTTAGGGTACATAACCCGCCATCTTCTCAGATCTCTGGCCATCTGAATAAAACACCCACAGAGATTCAATCCCTGTCTCTGCTTATTGGGTCTGATAGTGACAGGCAGCCTCGAAAGCCAGCTTTTCTGGTTTCATTAATACAGTGTCTGAAATATAGCAACCACAAAATGAACACTAGGCCCTGCCTATCAGGTCCCCTGACTCAGTTCCCAACAAAATGAAACTACAATCATATTGGTTTCTGTAAGGAAATTCTATTACTCCATTTCTCAAGTAAATATTGACTATTACCATGAATGAAATCCATTCCTTTTTTGTTAACTTCTGGAAGGTATCACTTGCCATTTGTAAGTCCACATCAATGGAATTTATTTCTCCAGATTCTCTTCGGATAGAAGAAATGCAAAAAAAACACATAAATAAATGGAAAGGAACATTTCTATAGTTCATATGCCATTATTTAATTTTATTTTATTACATGTCAGAGATAAACTTTTTTCTTAAAGCTTGCCTTTCAAAATAATCAATTTACATGGCACAAAAAACACATGAAATTTATGTCTTGCTAAAAGACAGTAACAATATACTACCTCCAGAAGAGCTGCAATAACAGAAAAATTTTATATGCTGGGCCTGAGAACTGAAAGCATTTACCCCCACTCATCTGGCACACAAAGAACTGAAACTACATACTCCCCCCACTCCAATACCCCCACACATTCCTTACCACATACATTTACATTACTGTGGGATTCCACTGTTTCATTAGCATGACTTTACTATTCCAAGAGACACTTGCTTGGGCATTATGGGAACTTCCTGAAAAGACCCATTAACTCTTCAATGAAAAGCATCAACAGTTTATGCCAATTCTTTGAATCTCTTGCCTCACAAATCATATCCTTGTTGTTTCCATTCATCCAGCATCCCAGTATCTTTTCCCAATCATAAGCAAACCCTAACCTCCCCTTCCCATATTGAAAATCTTGACTTAAGCCAAACTGCCAATTCTTTTTTTTTTTAAGAATTTATTTATTGATTTTAAGGAGAAGGAGGGAAATATCAATGTGTGGTTGCCTCTCACGCACCCCTACTAGGGACCTGGCCCACAACACAGGCATGTGCCCTGACTGGGAATCAAACTGGCGATTCTTCGGTTCATAGGCCGGCACTCAATCCACCAAGCTGTTGCGGAAAAACGAACTCTTACATGATCTGGGGTGATGGAGTAAGCCTTTAATACATGAGTGGGCCCAGAGGAGACAGCTTCCAAATTCTGGGCACCAAGGAGGGGTCAAGTGGGTGGTTAAATACTTTTGCAACAAAGTGGGGAGGGGAGAGGTCTCGTGGTACTAGCAGGAGATACGTAATTGTGAAAGCCAAAGACACAGGAAAGGAAGGGAGTGGTCCGGAGCCCAGGACAAAGGAACAGCAGGGGAGCATCCAGGGCCCGGGGCAGGGGATCAACTAACTAGCCAACAGGTGATAGTCTGGAGCCAAGAAGCCAGCAGGGAGCCATCAGGGGCTGATGCAGAGTGCCAGCTTCAATTTCTATCTATATTTTTAAATTTCTACTACAAAGCCACATCAGCCAGGGCCCAAACTGCCAATTCTCAATAAATTCCAACTTGGTCTTCCCTCTCAGAAACACTGTTAAAGCTTTGTATAGGTGTGGTGCTGTGCTTCCCTGGGTTGTGTTGGTGATATCTGAGAAACCTGCATTCGCCCAACAATTTGTCTTTATAACGCTCTATTAAGAAATAGTTTATATTTTCTGGATTAGCCAACAATTGCTGGATTAGCCAACAATAGCCAAAAATAGTATTTTAGCCCCAGGGCTAAAATATTATGCAGGTACTAAATCAAAGAATAAATATATTGTTAAATATATTCTCCTTTTCAGCCTTTGACATTTTAAGACCAGACCTTGAGGTTCATCACTCCTGCAAGGATACATTTCTGCTTTAAAAGATGATATTCTTAATGTAGAAAGAGACTAGAGTAGGAAAGACAGAAGGTACTCTGTACAGTAGAGCCCTCAATTCCAGCCTGGAAAGATGGCAAAAAGAGGACAGCAAACGGGAGAAATGGCAGAGAGAAGCAGTGTCCTAACTTCTCTTCTCCTGCCTTTGTCCGGGATATGCAGACTTGAACAGGAATGCTTTTCTTAGCTTTAGAAAGATACTGCCCCATGAACTACCAGTGGGAAGCCATGACAGTGAAGTTCCCTGGGTTTCTCTGGCTCCCAGATGAAATGGCTGAGTGTTGGAGTGGCTGAGAATGCATCTGGCTTAGGAACCAGTGGGACAATAATGCAAAACAATATTGAGTGTAAATTGTAACTGAAAAATTTAAAAAATACGATAACTGTGGGTTGTGTAGGGTCAAGGAATAGCTGCAACAGGGGTTAAGCCAGCACCACCTAGTGGCCTGGAGGGGTTGGTTACAAGATGTGTATCATCTGAACCAATGAGCCAGCTTGAGGCCAGCCCAACAAGGGGAGGGACGGGACCTGACCTAGCAAGGACTGAATGAGTTATAAAATTGACCAGCAGGGGACCAGCCTCCAGAGAAGGCAGAGGACAGCCTAAGGGCCCCTTCCTGCTGCTATTTCCCCATCTCCTTTCTATACTGTTAAATTAATTAAACAAGGAAACCATTAGACTATGGAGGCTCTGATGCCATGGAGGCCTACATAAACAGACCGAAATCTAAGCTTGTAAATGCTTCAAAGTTATGAAATCAAAACCTAAAGACAACAGTCACAAATAGCCAACTGTTCAAATTCTTATGCTTAAAGCTACAGCCAATCAAATAATTTCCTTTCTTTGTTTCCGTGCTATCACTACATCTATCTTTCTCCTGGCTCCTGTCAGTAGAGTGCGCCTAACCACTTCCAGTTTGGCACTATCCCATTTGAATCAGTATTTGCTCAAATAAACTCTTAAAATATTTAACATGCTTCAATTTATCTTTTAATGGTTCTCAGTCACAGTACTGATGAGTGTAGAAGGAGGGGAAGAAACAGAAGACCATATGTTGAACATTATGCAAAGGAATTGTTTAAACTACTGGGTTATACCAACTCTTAAACCAAACAGAAGTTAGATTCTCCTCTGTAGTAGTGAGACTAAAGATAAATAGGATCTATTTTCCTTATTGATCCCACCACAATAAGAACTGCGAAGTACAGCGTGGACTCTTAAGTACAAGGGCAATGAAATGATACCCACAGAAACAAAGATCCAGGAAAAAACCACCATTCCTCCAAGTCAGAGAACAAAGGAGGGCAAGATAGAGGAAGAGAACAATGTGAATTAGGTATTACAACTTAATAGTGGTCTGATATAGAATTGTGTTACAATATGGATGAATTCTATAACAGCCCATGGAGTTTTGTGTTGGGCTTGTGTTTGTAGATAGCAAAATTCACAAATTGAACTAGCTGACTTCATTTAAAATATTTCCCAGTGCTATAAATGAAGGTAAATCTCATGTAAATATTACCTTTTCTTTAAAAAACTTGCAGTCAGACAAGCAGGAGATGAAAATATCATTCTAATTTCACTGCAAGAGTAATAACATAAGGATTAAGTCATAACATACTGTAAAGCTTGCCTCCTCTTATCTCATGTCTGAAGATAACCGATGATGTGCAACCATTAATAATGAAAATAACGATTCTGCTAAGAGTCCTCCAAATGCTGCTTATCCTTGGTGCATGTGACTGCTGAGTCTCACCAACAGCCTTCTTAGCTGATTTGGTCAAGTCATCTAGACATAAATAAAATCCATCATTCTGAAAACAGAAATTATGGAGCTCCAGAGAATAAACTATGCAGATTTTTTTTTAAAGTTCACTTTAGGGAAGATTTTGAGAGTCAGAAAGCATTTCTGATTCTCTCCTACATCTCCCTCACCTATCAAGGTGCCTGGAATATTGCATGTCCTCAATACAGGGTGGGGCAAAAGTAGGTTTACAGTTGTGAGTATGTGAAACACAGTTTACTCTTGTACTATTATTTATTAATTATTGTACTATTTTCCATATGAACAACTGTAAACCTACTTTTGCCCCACCCTGTATATCTCTGTTAACAATGAATCAATAGGTAAGTCAATGACTTCTTCAGACTGAGAGGTGGCTGCAGGGGATCATGGGAAATGCAAATGCCTTCACAACAAAGCCAAGCCTTCTCTCTCTTATGTCTAAGATAAAATGACCAAGAATTCAATAACAGTGGTTTATAATGATCTGACAGAGCCACCTCTTAGCCACTTCATGTTCATTACTTCCAATTTTCACTGCCATCCATTGTTCCACCTGGGACTGGTTAATCCGGCTTATTTCTGGCAAGGTTTTCCTGGAAACATTTGTGGAACTAGTATCCTTCAAGGAAGAAAAAAAAAAGAACAATCAGGAACACACACACACGTGCAGAGTAACAGATAACCCAGTAAAGAAGGTAGATAGGATCGGCACTCTTGGACAGTGGGGTTTGGTGGGAGGAGATATGGCATCAGACTGGTCCGGTTGTTCCAATTCCTAGCTTTGGCCACTTTGCTTGGTCTGAACCTTAATTTATCATTTAAAAAATGGGATAACACAAATGTATTAAAAACAGGAACTCAAACAGATAATCTGTAGGTCAATATTTATTGCAGCATTATTTACAATAGTCATGTTCATTAACAGATGAATATTATATATATATATACATACAACGGAATATTATTCAGCCATAAAAAGGAAGGAAATTCTGATACCTGCTACAACATGGATGAACACTACTGGTATTTTGAGTCAGATAATTCTTTGTTGTGAGGGGCCATTTTGTGCACTATAGGATGTTCAGCAGCGTCCCTGGCCTCTACCCGTTGGATGGCAGCATTACCACCCATAACATGCATGTCTCCCTACAGTTACGACAGTTGTGCGCTCTTTCTCATGCATCATTACTTTCTCCATATGAAATGGATCTTCCTCACTGGCACACAAACATACGTTCCTGCTACCTCCCTAGACAATAACAAAACCCTCCCACAGTTCTCGATTCCCCTTCAAAGTAAAACTCAGAATTGTCACAGCCATTGTTTGCACTTGCCCCTCCCCTGCTCTTTGTCCATCCCACTAAGTCGGGTTTCATCCATCTCCCCTGAGATGACTCAGTCCTAACAAAGCAAACAGAACTCTGCTCATCTTCCTTCATTCACTTCTCCATAGTATGTGACAGGACTGGCACTTCCTCCTTGTAGAAATAGTTCTTTATCTGCTCTTGGCTTGATAAGGCACCTTCCCCTGGTGTTCTCCTACCCCAGAAACTGGTCCTTCTCAGTCTCTTATTCTGGCTCCTCCTCACTGCTGAACCTCTAACTGGAGAAGCCCTCAAGGCTGGATTTTGTTCCCTTTCTCTTCTCATTTTTACTTTCCCTCTAGGTAACCTTTCATCTAGGCCCCTGGCTTTAAATACCATCAGGAGCCTTGGCTGGTATAGTTCAGTGGATTGAGTGTGGGCTTGCAAACCAAAGGGTCGCCAGTTCGATTCCCAGTCAGGGCACATTCCTGGGTTTCAGGCCAGGTCCCCAGGAGGGGACATGTGAGGGTCAAGCACACATTGATATTTCTCTCCTTCTCTTTCTCCTTCCCTTCCCCTCTTTATAAAAAAAGTTAAAATTAAAATCTTTATAAAAATAAGTAAGAGAAATACCATCAGGAGTTTAATACCATATTTGTATTTTAGTGTTGATGTCCTCTCTGAGCTCCAGATTTACCAAACTCTGATGTCCTCTCCGAAGACATTTCAAGCTGACCTCATCCCACATACTGACCCCATTACATCCCTGGCTCCATCTCATGGAATTTTTCATCCTTTCCTATCAAGTACTGTCTGGCTTTCTTTCTGTTCCTCACACAGACTAACTGTATTCTTGTGCCAGGTCTTCTGACATGTCCTCCCCTCTACCTAAAATGCTCTTTCTCTGGATTTAAGCTTGGCGAAGATTTCTGCTCAAATGCCACAGCCTCTGTGAGGTCTTCCCTGACTGACATTTCTAAAGAAACCCACCTCAAACGACCCATTTTGTTTTCCTCAGAGCACTTGTTACTCTCTAACAGAATCTTATTCATTTTGCATTTTCATGTTTATTATCTGTCCTTTCATGTAGACTCCAAACACCATGAATGAACGCACCCTTATCGGATACAAACAACAGAATCCTTGTATTATTTACTTTCATCCCAAGCACCTTAAACACAGGAGGCACTTGTTAATTGAATGGCTATGACAGAGCAAGTACAGTCTCCCGACTATCACGGGCAACACAGAAACCTCAGCTTCTCACCATTCGCTGTCCCAGGGAATATAGTAAGGGTCTGTATGAATAAAACATTCCTAATCATAGAAAAAAGTACAGATTAAGAAAATAACAATTGCACGTATGCCTTTGTCTCCACAAAAACACTTCAGAATTCCCCCAGAAATACAATAATAAAGCCCTCTCTGTTAACAATTAGCAATTAGGGAAGCACTAGTTCGGTGGGCAGTAGTGTAAACTTTGAGGCTGACTTGCCTGGCCTGGAATCATCTCTGCCACTTGTTAGCAGGGCAGCTGTGGGGGAGTCTACCTCTCTGAGACTCAGTATTTGTCATCTGTAAAACGGAGTGAAATGATACCAACTGGAGTTGATATGAGGATTAAACCCGTTGATCCGTTTGGAGTACTCAGATTGGTGCTTAATTCATGATGACTACAAGTGACATTATTCCTTACCTTTATTATCATTTTTAATATTCTTAATAATAAGAAGTTAGTGGGAAGGCAATGAATTCGGGGGTCTCAGCTACTAAAAACTAAAAGAGAACGTGAGAATTACATAATCTTTAAAAGTATTCTATGAGAGGATCTTATTATTTAAATAAGAACTTGAATACATACAAATGATACAATATTTCGAATACTACTCTGAAATCTGGAGGAGAAAACTGAATTTTAAAAGAAACAAAGTGTAATAGATACCTGATAAGTTGTCACAAAATTGGCATATGTTCCAGCAAAAATGTGTTTGACTTGAACATCCACAAGGTCTAAAAGAAAGTCATAAATCCATGCTTATTGTTTTTATGAGTAAAAAATCTTTTGTTGTAAACCAAAAACTACTCTTAAAAATAGTCTTTTAAAAAATCTAATGTATTCCCAAGCCAAATTTACTTATTCATAGGCAACTTATATTCTTCTAAATGGATGTGGACTACAAAAACAGAAAAGATTGTGATCAGGTTACTGATACTCCCAATACTCCCAATACTCCAGGAATCACAGCATACTCCAGGATCCCAATACTCCAGGAATCACAGCATAAGAAAAAGTGTATATTTTACAAATGAAAAAATAAGCATACTAGATTGAACTATAGTTCTCTGCACTCCTTTGAGAGAAAGCTGAATAATACTTCTCCAGTGGCATCAATTAACAGAAAACCATGAGTTAGTGGGATCACTCATACCATCAGCAGTAATCAGGCAGCTAAGGCCAAAGTTTTCCATCTGGGCCTCTGGATGAGTTAGGCTGCTTGCACGACTTGATCCACGACCAAAAGACACCACCTGACCAGTAGTGTAGACATATGCAAGGGTGTGATAACTGCAAGAGAGAATACATAAAGCAAAGACCAGGATACTTATACTTTTTGAGAAAGATGATGTCTCTTAACACACACAAAAATAGACTTATTTTACACTAAGTATGCAGATCCCTTATCACAATTTCAGGGTTAGAAGGTACCAAACAATGTGACTAAACCAATGGTAGGTGAATATTAATTTATTACTAACCTTAAACATAGAATATTATTGATGGGTGTTTACTATGGTTTCTATCACTTGTGCTTAAATGCAGGTGTTTTATTTTATGAATTAGGTAGATAATACACAAAGTGTCCTCATAATTACATTACATGAAGCTCTGAGTATATATGCAAATATACATCATCTTCTACATGCATGAGCATGAGATTAATTTTGTTTAATCACCTTAAGTAGACAAGTACCACTATTTTTGTCATACACCCACTCCTGCCCTTGCACCTAGTTAGTGGTCCATATACAGCAAACTTCCAATAAATTCCTATTAAATTAAATGCCTAGGATGAAAAAGAAATGGGAAAATTAAACTTTATTTGAAAAAAAGTAAGTTTCAGAAAAGAAAGGTATTTATACAAAATAGCCATATATTTTAGGGTTTTAAAAGTTTTGATAACATTCCACATGAGTCATTTCTAAGTCATAAAATATAACAGTTTCTACTCATGCTAAAAAAAAAAGCTTATTACCTTCCACAGTCTATCTGCGAAACGAGGCCATCAATTCTTTCCACATGTTGTGGACCACTCTTCTTAGCAGTGGGGCTGTGTCCCAGCTGTCCCCAGCTATTGTCTCCAAATGTGAACACTTTCCCATTCTGTCCAAAAAAAAAGGAAAGAGAACTAATTTTAAGCAAAAGAAAGTAAGTAAAAAAAGATTATGTTTCATAACAGAGTTATATGAGAGCACAGTGTGAAATAATGAGTATATGAGCTCTGGAGGAGGGGTGCTGTACTTACTATTTCTAATGGTGAATATGTAGTTAACATATTAAACACAAAAAATCACTGGCACTCCATTAAGAACTAGGAACTTAATACATGTTTGTAGAATGAATGGATGGACAAATTAACTGGTTCAAAAGTAACACTAACATTTATTTATTTGTGCATTTCTCTGAAAATAGTCTTTTTTTAAAAAGATGATTCTTTTTAAATTTTATTTTTCAGTTACATTAGACATATAATATTTAAAAAATATTTTATTTAGTTAGTTTTAGAGAGGGGAAGGGAAGGAGACAGAGAGGGAGAGAAACATCATTGTATGAGAAACAGTTGACTCTCACATGCCCTCATCTGGGGACCTGGCCCACAACCCAGGCATCTGCCCTGACTGGGACTGGAACCAGCAACCTTACAGTTTGCATGCAGGCCAGTGCTCAATCCACTGAGCCACACCAGCCAGGGTGGGTCATATGGTAGTTTTCAGTATGTCAGCTATCTCCTGCTATTGGCTTCTAGTGAGTAGAGGCCAGGGATGCTGCTTACCACCTTCCAAAGCATAAGACAGCCCCACAGCAAAGAATTATTTGGCCAAAACATCAATAATACCAAGAAACTTTGCAAATCACTTTTTACACCTTCAGTCAGTCACAGCACCTTCGCCATACACTGCACAATCTTTATATATGTTTCAGTTGTGTTCTTACCTTTCTTGAGACAATAAAGCATAATATGCCAAAAAATGTTGTATATTTTCTTCCATCTTGAATATTAAAATGGCTGCACAAAAATTCACCAATTTTGCTAAGTTTTTTTAAATGTACACTGATATGACAGCTGTCAGAATACAATCTAACAAAATTGGCCCTGGCTGGTGTGGCTCAGTGGATTAAATGCCAGCCTATGAACCTAAGTGTCACCGGTTCGATTCCCAGTCTACAGCACATGCCTGAGTGGCAGGCCAGGTCCCCAGTAGAGGGCATGAGAAAGGCAACCACACATTGTTGTCTCTTTCCCTCTCTTCTCCCTTCCTTCCCCTCTCTCTAAAAATAAATAAATAAAATTAAAAAAACAGTCTAACAACAGTGTTTTGAATGAAGTTAAAGACAACTAAGTGCTACTAGAGCCATCTTATGGAAAAAAACAAACGAACTTTTTGGATAACCTGTTATCTGTCCACTTTCCCCAACATCATTTATTGAAGAGACTATCTTTATCCTATTGTACATTCTTGCCTCCTTTGTCATAGATTAATTGGCTATATAGCCATGGGTTTATTCTGAACACTCTATTCTTTTCACTGAAATATGCATCTGTTTTTATGCCAGCGCCATGCTGTTTTGATTACTATAATTTTGCAGCATACTATATTTTGCTGTGTATATAATGCCCTCCCATGTATAACACACACCCACGTTTTTGGCCCAAACTTTCAGGAAAAAAATCTTTTAATTTAGTAATTCATTATTTATTTATTTATATTTAGAAACAAAACCAATTATGGTATTCCAGTGTATTATTCTGCATACAGATATCATTATCCCTTTCTAGAGGTACACTTCTAATGCATAAACAAAAAAAAGAACTAAAAACATTTATATAGACATGGAGTTAGTACTACCAGTGTATAATGTGCATCCTTATTTCCCCCTGAAATTTGGGCAAAAAGTATGCATTATGCACAGCATAATATGGGTAATTTGATATCAGGTAGCATGATACCTGCAACATTTTTCTTCTTTCTTATGACTGTTTTGGCTATTCAGTCTTTTGTGGTTCTACATAAAGTTTAGGGTTATTTGTTCTAGTTCTGTAAAAAATGCCATTGGTATTTTGATAGGGATTGCATTGAATCTGTAGATTGCCTTCAGTTAGTATGGACATTTTAACAATGTTAACTCTTCCTACCCACTAGGACAGTATATACTTCCATTTATTTGTATTTCCTTTATTTTTTTCTTCAATATCTCACAGTTTTCTGAGTACAGTTATTTTACTTCCTTGGTTAAATTTATTCTTAGATTTTTTTTGATGAAATTGTTTTCTTTCTTATAGTTCATTATTGGTGTATAAAAATCCTACAAATTTCTGAATATTAATTTTGTATCCTGCTAAAACTGAATTCATTTACCAGTTCTAATAGTTTTTTGTTGGCATCTTTAGGTTTATACCTATATAGTATCATGTCATCTACAAATAATGACAATTTTACTTCCTTTTTTCTGATTTGTTTAAGTTTTATTTCTTTTTCTTGTTTGATTGTTGTTGTTAGGACTTCCAGTAATATGTTGAATAGGAGTGGTAAAAGCAGACATCCCTGTCTTGTTCCTGATCTTAAAGAAAAAGCTTCAGCTTTTCCCCACTGAGGATGCTGTTACCTGTGGGTTTGTCATCTATTGTCTCTATTACATTGAGATGTGGTCCCTCCACTTTGCTGAGAGTTTTTATCATAAATCAGTGCTGGATTTTTTAAAATGCCTTTTCTGCATTTATTGATACGATCCTCTGATTTTAGTCCTTCATTTTATTTATGTGGTGGATCACATTAATTGATTTGCAGATACTGAACCAGCTTGGCATCCCAGCAGTAAATCCCACCTGATCATGGTGTATGATCTTTTTAAGATATTGCTGAGTTTGGTTTGCTAATATTTTGTTGAGGATTTTTGCATTTATATTAATCAGGGATGCTGACCTATAATTTTCTTTCTTTTTTTTTTTTTTTTTTGTAATGTCTTCGTCTAGTTTTGGTGTCAGGGTAATATTGGCCTTCTCTCCTTTTCAAATTTTTGTAATAGTTTAAGAAGTATTAATTCTTTGAATGTTTGGTAAAACTAACCTGTGAAACCATCTGATCTAGGACTTTTGTTTGTTGGGAGCCTGTTCAGATTTTGTTTCATCTTTGAATATTATATGATTGTAGGAATTTATCCATTTTTTCCAGGCTGTCCAATTTGTTGGCATATAGTTGTTCATAGTATTTTTTATAATCCTTTGTATTTCACTGGTGTTGTCACTTCTCTTTCATTTTTAATTTTATTTATTTGAGCCCTCTTTCTTTTTTTCATAATGAGTCTGGCTAAAAGTTTATCAGTTTTACCTTTTATCTTTTTATCTTCCAAAGAATGAGGTCTTGACTTCATTGATCCTTTCTATTGTTTTTCTTTTAATATCTACTTCATTTATTTCTACTCTTACCTTTACTATTTCCTCCTTTCTACTCATTTTGGGTTTTGTTCTTCTTTTTCTAATTCCTTTAGGTGTAAGGTTAGATTGCTTATTTTAGATTTTTCTTATTTCTTGAAGTAGGCCTGTATTGTTATCAATTTCCCTCTTAGACTGTGTCTTATAACTTGGGTCACTGTGTTTTCCTTTTTATTTGTTTCAAGGTATCTTCAAAAGATGATTTTTAAAAAATATATTTTATTGATTATGCTATTACACTTGTCCCATTTCCCCCCCTTCATTCCCCTTTCCCCTGCACACCCCCTTCCACCCACATTCCCCCCATTTAGTTCATGTCCATGTGTCATAAGTTCTTTAGCTTCTACATCTTCCATACTATTCTTACCCTCCCCCTGTCTATTCTCTATTTACCATGTATGCTATTTATTCTCTGTACCTTTTCCCCCCTCTCCTCTTCCCACTCCCCTGTTGCTATCCTTCCATGTGATCTCCATTTCTGTGGTTCTGTTCCTGTTCTAGTTGTTTCCTTAGTTTGTTTCTGTTTTTGTTTTCAGTGTGGTGGTTAATAATTCTGAGTTTGCTGTCATTTTACTATGCATGTTTTTTCTCTTCTTTTTCTTAGATAAGTCCTTTAACATTTCATACAATAAGGGCTTGGTGGTGATGAACTCCTTGAACTTGACCTTATCTGAGAAGCACTTTATCTGCCCTTCCATTTTAAATGAGAGCTTTGCTGCATAGAGCAATCTTGGATATAGGTCCTTGCCTTTCATGACTTGGAATACTTCTTTCCAACCCCTTCTTGCCTGCAGGGTCTCTTTTGAGAATCAGCTGACAGTCTGATGGGAACTCCTTTGTAGGTAACTATCCCCTATTCTCTTGCTGCTTCTAGAATTCTCTCCTTCATTTTAATCTTGGCTAATATAATTATGATGTGCCTTGGTGTGTTATTCCTTGGGCCCACCTTCTTTGGGACTCTCTGAGCTTCCTGGACTTCCTGGAAGTCTATTTCCTTTGCCAGATTGGGGAAGTTCTCCTTTATTATTTGTTCAAATAACTTCTCCACTTGTTGCTCTTCCTTGTCCCCTTCTGGTACCCCTATAATTTGGATGTTGGAATGTTGAAAGATGTCCTGGATGTTCCTAAGCCTCTCCTCATTTTTTGAATTCTTGTTTCTTCCTTCTTTTCTGTTTGGTTGTTTCTTTCTTCCTTCTGGTCCACTCCATTGATCTGAGTCCCAGTTTTCTTCCCATCACTATTGGTTCTCTCTGCATTTTCCTTCATTTCCCTTATTGTAGCCTTCATTTTTTCACCTAATTTGCGACCCAAATCAACCAGTTCTGTGAGCATCCTGATCACCAGCGCTTTGAACTGTGCATCTGATAGGTTGGCTCTCTCTTCATTGCTTAGTTGGATTATTTCTGGAGCTTTGATCTGTTGTTCTGTTTCAGCCATTTTCTTTTGTCTGGTGGCGCCTCTTATGTAGTGAGAGGCGGAGCCTTAGGTGTTCACCAGGGCGGGGCAGCACAGTTGCTCGGTTGTGATGCTGCACGTGGGGCAGGGTCTGAGAGGGAATAATGGCACTTGCTCCACTCTGTCAGACCTCTGTCCCTTCCCCCAAGCAAATTGGGCCCTTCTGGAGCTGATTCCTGGGTAGGTGGGTTTGTGTATGTTCTAAGACCCTATAGGTCTCTCCAATGTACTCTCCTGTGAAGCTGGGGGTCTCTCCCTGCATGTCAACCTCCACAGGTGTTTTTAGTCGGTGTTTTTGAGGCTTTATTTCCCAGCACTGGGACCCTGGGCTGCACTGTCTGTCTGGTTCCTCAAGTAACTGTGCATGAATGTGGGACCACGCCTGGTCAACCAGCCGCCTTGTGCTCAGTGCCTTGCTTCACAATCGCTGCCTCACTGGGTCTGCCCATTGCCACCCCATGCCTGGGGTCTTCCAGCTGCTGCCTGCACACTCAGGGTCTGCCCGCTGTCATCTTGCACGCCCAGGACTGCCTTGTACACCCTGTGTCACTGCTTCTTGTGCTGAGACCCCTCTCCGCTGGGCAGCCCAACTCCACCCGCCTACCTGTCTGGATGAATGTGTCTATTTCAGCTCCTTGGCTGTCCAACTTCTGTACAGTTCAACTTTCTGTCAGTTCTGGTTGTTATCTTGTTTCTAAATTTTTGTTGTCCTTATTTTGGTTGTGCGAGGAGGCACAGTGTGTCTACCTATGCCTGCATCTTGGCTGGAAGTCCTAAAACATGATTCTTGATTAAAACAACTCTAGCTTTTCCTTGTCAACTAAGAATAATATAAACCAAACATGCCTTTAAAATAATAATAATTGTTTTAGATATTTAGTTTTTAAGTACACATTTCAACCATGCAGTTTTCAACTTTATTCCTTATGGCTATGGAGAAAATCCATCACAATGGAATATATTATATGGTCAGTACCAGAGGAGAAGGAAAACATTCAAGGAGCCAGCTCATATCTGTAACGATCGAGAAGTGAAACAAAATATGTTCTAGTCTGTAATGTGGGTTATTGAAAACTGTAAAAATTACTTTGTGCTTCTATAATTTTTATCTGTAGAACCCCATTATGAATAATTAATTGCTAATAGGACCGTCTCCCCTGTTAATCTAATTTAGTGGGTTTTAAAAAATAGCAAGACGTTTTTGATTACCTGGGTAAGCACTGCAGTGTGTTCACAGCCACAGCTGATATAAATCACACCTAGACTCTTCAGCGCACCAACTGAATAAGGCTTGTACCTTTGCACTGTTGAAAGAAAGCAGAATTTCTAGAGTATAAGAAGCAGAATCAGATATCATGAGTTTTTATATTATTATACTTTTCATATTTTCATTACCTCATTTACATAATTGTTAGAAGTATTTTTAATCAGGAGTATTATAAAACAAAGGGGAAGCCCTGATTTAGAAAAGGAAAGGAAAGGAAAGAAAAGTAAAGCAGTCTTTCAGCATTTATTTCTGGAAGCTGTTGGGTTGGCCTAAAAGTCCATATGGTTTTCTCTGTAAAATAAAAGTCACATATTTCATTTTCATCAATAACTTTATTGATTTGGATATTTTGAGTTATATTGGCTCTCTACCACATGGTATAATGTTGATTGTTACTAATTAATGTCTTGATTCGATCACTATCAACCTCAATTGGTTTACCTGACTGTGGACCATCGTCCAGTGAGAATTCTCCACCAGGAAACTTTACAACCACTTTCGACATGTTTGTAGTCACAGCACCTTCTCTACACACTGCACAAACCTTTTTTTGCATTTCAGGTATGTCTTTACTTTTCTTAAATAATAAAGCATAATATGCTTAAAATGTTATGTTTTTTCTTCCATCTTCAATATTAAAATGGCTACACAAAAATTCACCAATTTTGATGTTTTTTAAAAAATGCACACTGATATGACAGCTGTCACAATACAATCGAACAAAATTGTTTTGAATGAAGTTGAAGACAACCAAGAACTACTAGAGCCATCTCACAGAAAAAACAAACTTTTTGGCCAACCCAACATTTACTCTTCAGGAATGCCTAAGTTGAGTCTATTGCCCTGGAGAGCTAAGCTTTAAGACCTTTTTCCTAATCATAGTGTTATCGTGTTGTATTCATGTCTGTCACACAGTACATATTCTGTGAATATATAATAATAATTTAGAAAATAAAAGAACCTAATTCATTTTGACAAAGTTAAATGAAATTAGATTTAAGTGCTCAGCATGGTACTAGTACTTAACAGGTACTAGATATATGCTAGCTAAATGAAGATTGAACAGAGAACAGGGCCCATGGGGAAGAATTCACAGTGAGTTTTGTTTAAAGTACAGGTGACAAACACAAGGCCCATGGGCTGAGTCCAGTCCTCCACCTTGTTTTATCCAGCCTGGCACCTTGCTTCTACCCAGCAGCAGTACTGAGCTCCTTGCCCCTAGTTAAGGAGTAGTTACATTTATACAGTTCTAAAGTTACATTCAGCCCTTTGAAGGCAACCCCAAGGCTGATGTGGCCCCCAGTAAAATAAGTTTGATACCCTTGGTTTAAAGGTTTCCAGAGGAACTGGTTGCTTCCCCTACCACTAGCAGGCTTCTAACCCAGTGGTTCCCAAACTTTGTTGCACACTGGAACCCACCTGTGGGATCTTTATTAATGACTGATGCCTGGCTTCCATCCCCAGACATCCTGATTAATTGGTATAGGGTCCAATTTGGACATCGGAATTTTTTAATGCTCTTGTGGTAGACAGAATAACGGCCTCCTAAAGATGTCCACATTCTTTTCCCAGAGCCTGAGAGTATGTTAGGGTGTATGTCAAAGGGGAGTTAAGGAAGCCATTGGAATTAAAGTTGCTAATAGTTGACTAAAACAGGGAGATCACGAGGGTCATTTCTCTGAAGAAAAGGGAGGTAGAAGAGTCAGTGTTAGAGGATGTGACTTGAGAAAGACTTACCCAGCTATTGCTGGCTCTGAAAAAGAAAGGGACCTGTAAATGAAGGGAGCAGGTAGTCCCCTAGAAGCTGGAGAAGGCAAAAAAATGACTTCTGTCCTACAGCATCCAGAAAGGAACACAGCCCTACTGACAGCTTGATTTTAGCCCAGTGAGACCTGGGTCAGACTTCAGACCACCAGAACAATAAGAGAGTAAGTCTGTATTATTTTAAGCTAGTAAGTCTGTGGTAAGTTGTTACAGCAACTATCAAAAATTAACATAGCCCTGGCTGGTGTGGCTCAGTGGATTGAGTGCTGGCCGGTGAACCAAACAGTCACTGGCTCGATTCCCAGTCAGGGCACATGCCTGGGTAGCAGGCCAGGTTCCCAGTAGGGAGTGCGTGAGAGGCAACCACACATTGGTCTTTCTTTCCCTTTCTTTCTCCTTCTCTTCCACTCTCTAAAAATAAATAAGTAAAATCTTTAAAAAATTAATATAGCCTCTTAGGTGATTCTAATGTGCCATAAAGTTTGGGAACCACTGTTCACACCATTGATACTGCCCTTTGCAGAGTTGGTCCTCCAACCAAAAAGAAATAATAATTTAGTGCAGGAACAAGACTATCTCCTTACCTGGGGCCTTACCCATAAAGGCCAGCTGCCCTGCATTGTTGTTTCCCCAACCAAATGAAGTCCCAGAGAGAGACAGGGCAAAGCTGTGGGACCCTCCTGCAGCCACCTGAGCCAGTGGGATCCCCTCCAGGGACCTCACCCTCTGCGGGCTGGCCTGGGAGGGAAACTCCTTCCCCAGGCCCAGCTGCCCGTGGCTGTTCTTCCCCCATGAAAACACTTGGCCATCTACAAAAATAAAGAAGAGAAATTCAGAATTGCACACACGTTGGAATACCAAATTCAAGTAGAAACTACCACCCTAATTCTAAAAATCTTTGAAGAATACAACAGGGATAAAGGAGGTTAAAGTTTTCTGATTAGAGGCAAGGGGGATGGTCAAGATCACCTTCAAAAATCTCTTCCAACAACATCTGTTCCTCTTCGCCTTCCAAGTAAAGGGCACCTGTGTTCTTTCAGGTGCTCAGGACAAAAACCTTGGGAGTCATCCTTGACCCTTCTCTCTTACACACTCGCCAACCCAGCAGATCCTAAGCCTCAGCCTTCAGAGTTTATCCAGAATCCAACCACTTCTCACTTCCCCGCTGTTAGCATCTTAGCAGCCAGGTCACCATCACTTACATCCTGGAAAATTACAATAGCACTTCACTGGACTCCCAGGTTCCACCTTCGTCCCCAGCAGTCTGTTCTCCAAAGGTGATCTTTTAAAAATATGTCAGATTGAACCTTCAGGAGCGTCTAGCTTATTCAGTAATAGACTGATTCTTACCATGGCTCACAAGCCCCACATCCCCATTACTCCTCACGACCTCATCTCCCCCTTGCTCATGCCTTTCCAGATCCCCTGCTGTTGCTAATCACACCACTTGGCATCACCACCTTTGTGTTTGGATCATTTTTCTGGATCACGGCCTTAGCATCATGTTCCCCTCCCCCTCTTCCTTTTAGTCTCTGCTGATATGTCACCTTATAAGTTTCCCTGACCTCCTTTATAAATAGAAAGAGACTTTTCCTCTAACTAAGTACTTCAGCTCTGTCCCTTACCCTGACTTACTTTTCTTCATGCCTCTTATCCCTATCTGTTAAACTATATAACTATTTTTCTCTGTGTTTAAGGTTCATTTCCCTACTTCCCCTCAGAATGTTAGCTCCAAAGCAGGATCTTCGGTTTGTTAACTGCTCTATTCCTCTTTGCTGGAAACATTGTAGGCATTTGCTAAATAGTTGTGAAATGACTCTATGGTGCAGGGGGGACCAACATTTTATGTTGAATTTGACCAGAAATGGATCGTTAATATCACTTAAAAATAAAGCTGTTCTAATGCTTAATTAGTTGCCTTAGAGAAATGCCAACACATCTCAGATTTTTATGTTATTATATCTAATTTTTGTTTTGAAATCTTCTAAGTTACTTGTACCACTGAAAATAATTTTTGAGAGTACTCTGCAAAATGTCAAATTCTCATGAAAGTGTACAAGAGCTCCCAGTTCACCATTGCAAATGCATTGAGTGCTGGGTTCTACACGGCTTTTACATTCTAGACCAATGTAAAGACAAGTCAATACTCCAGGGAAATAATTCACATCATTTCAGTAAGTAAGAAGGATCATTTGCGACAGCAGGAATGCACTTTGAGGGCATATGCTAAGTGAAATAAATCAGACAAAGACAAATATGGTGATCTCACTTATATGTGGAATATTTTTTTAAAAAAAGCTCATGGATACTGAGAAAAGATTGGTGGTTGCCAAGAGTTGGGGTAAAATGGGTGAAAGGAGTCAAAAGGTACAGACTTCCAGTTGTAAAATAAGTAAGTTATGAGGATGTAATGTGCAGCATGGCGACTAGAGTTAATAATACTGTGTTGCATATTCGAAAATTGTTAAAGGGATAAATCTTAAAAGTTCTCATTACAAGAAAAATTCTGTTACTATGTATGGTGACAGATGTTAACTAGACTTACTGTGTACAAAGTCTTATTTGTTCACAGTGTGTACAAATATTAAATTGTTATGTTGTACACCTGACACTAAATAATGTTGTATGTAAATTATACCTCAAAAAATATAATTTTTTTCATTTTCAAAAAAAAGAAAAGAAACTAATATTTATTGTACTGTGTTACTTCTCTCACTGAACCTTCTTTTTTTTATTTTGTTGATTATGCCATGACAGTTCTCCCATTTCCCCCCTTCATTCCCTTCCACCCTGCACACCCCCACCCACCCACACTCCCCCTCTTTAGTTCATGTCCATGTGTCATAAGTTCTTTAGCTTCTACATTTCCCACACTACTCTTGCCCTCTCCCCGTCTATTTTCTCCCCACCATCTATGCTACTTATTCTCTGTACCTTCTCCCCACCCTCTCCGCCCACTCCCCTGTTGCTAACCTTCCATGTGACCTCCATTTCTGTGTCTCTGCTCCTGTTTTAGGTGACCGCTTAGTCTGCTTTTGTTTTAGGTGTGGTTGTTAATAACTGTGAATTTGCTGTCCTTTCACTGTTCATATTTTTATCTTCTTTTTCTTAGATAAGTCCCTTTAACATTTCACATAGTAAGGGCTTGGTGATGATGAACTCCTTGAACTTGATCTTATCTGAGAAGCACTTTATCTGCCCTTCCATTCTGAATGAAAGTTTTGCTGGATAGAGCAGTCTTGGATGTAGGTCCTTGCCTTTCATGATTTGGAATACTTCTTTCCAGCCACTTCTTGCTTGTAAGGTCTCTTTTGAGAAATCAGCTGACAGTCTGATGGGAACTCCTTTGTAGGTAACTGTCCCCTTATCTCTTGCTGCTTCTAGAATTCTCTCCTTCATTTTCATCTTGGCTAATGTAACTATGATGTGCCTTTGTGTGTTCCTCCTTGGGTCCACCTTCTTTGGGACTCTCTGAGCTTCCTGGACTTCCTGGAAGTCTATTTCCTTTGCCAGATTGGGGAAGTTCTCCTTTAATATTCATTCAAATAAGTTTTCCACTTGTTGCTCTTCTTCTTCCCCTTCTGGTACTTCTATAATTTGGATGTTGGAATGTTTAAAGATGTCCTGGAGGTT